>BOPN01005480.1:67500-96922 GCA_017312705.2 Penaeus japonicus
AGTGCAAAGTGATATGACAAGAAGGAAGGAGGTGAACCCTATGTTTGTCATATGTTTTTTTTTTTTTTATAAATCCTGGTTGTTCTTCTACTCTGTACCTTATAACTATATTTAAATCCCTTATTTATGTATATGATAATAAATATTTATGATTATTGTAAATATTGCTTTCTATATCCTTACGCAGAAATGTCACAAATAGTGCTGCAATTGCCATAAGACAATGCTATCGTTGTATCTGTATGAAATTAGCATATTGTTCTACGCCATACAGGCAATTAATTGCACCATACGTTTGAGTTGTTAAATAATCTAACTTGGGTATTGAAACCCGCAGAGTTTATTATATCACCTTTCTGTGTTTCCGCTCATGAAAAGTGAAGAAAAGTCAATTAAAATAAACATTATACATGGAGTAACCCAGGGACAATTACGCACCCCATCAAAATATATGAATAAAAAAAATTAAGATGTCAAAGACTAGTGAGGAGGAATTGAAAATATCTACGGACTTGCAACCCCGTTTTGGATAAAAAAATAATAATCCAACTAAATATCATGCTAGGATCTCACATAATTGGAACAATCTGTATAAAGAACAATCTGTTTGATAATTTCTCAAAAGTCTAGATTATTATGATCCATGTAACTCAAGAATAATACAATGGGATGTTGTGACTGTGAGAATAAAAGCTAAACTAGTATAATGTATGTATACCATATCTCAGACTACCTTGTTATACATCCATTCAAACTAGCGTATTAAGGGCTATGTAGCTATTTATCTTATCTGAAATACAGGAATATATAATTGCATTATATCCTAAATTTAGAACGAGGTGTATATGTGACACTTATTTACTCCAATGTGGTTTGTCATGGTGCTAGATAAAGGACTATGTATCACCACTAAATATTTTAATATATACCGAATGTATCAAGGCATTTCTACGTCTGTGGAATTAGACGAAATAACGGGCAATTAATATCGTAATTAATATTTAATTAAATATTCATCCAACATACAGTCAGAATCATCATGTTATACACTGTATGTGAATGCCTTTTCATGGCTACCTCATACAGCACAGTGATATAGTCCCTCATGTGAAATTTCCTCATAGCTTATATTGAACTTGTTACTGTGACTTAAGACCAGAATGAAACTATACAGGCCATTTGGCGATACGAACATGACATATAACTTATAAAAGAAATGGCATATAACTTATAAAAAAATGACATATAACTAATAAAAGAATAACATATAACTTATAAAAAAAGACATATAACTTAAACAAAAAAAATGACATATAACTTATAAAAAAATGACATATAACTTATAAAAAAAAAATATTTGAACACCTTGCCATAGAGTTAAACATGGCTATTGGAACCCTGGCTTTTCAGAATGCCACGCAATATAGCTTTTAAGGCAAGGAACTTTGATTCAACTTCATCTCCTACGGTTCAATAGAAGCTCTCCTGAAGAGTTTCCAACTAACTTGGCATCAGCTCCAAATTTTCCTAATCCAATGACGTCACTTACGCAACATAAGCAAATCTCTTACGACAGCGGGACAGAACAGATAATCTTTCGTCAACGAAACTAGATTATTATTTTTGAACGTGTGTGTGAGATACACTTTTTACCCATATTGCTAACTTCTGGAAGCTTCTAAAAGGGCATGATGATTCGTTTAGGGTCATCCATTGCGTCAGAGACAACATGGCATCGACGCGAATAATTTCCCCGAAATACGTTGAGGTCTTTTATTCGTGTTTTGACGAAAACGTTCCGCTTCCATGAGGAACGAAAACAATGTGGAAAACATGTGCAGTTCTAATATATTCATAAAATGTAAAAGGTAACCGTGAAAATATCAGAGAATCAACTTTGGTCTCACTTCGAATTGAAGGAAAAAGAAAAAGAAATATATGTATGTAGTATATGCGCTAGCGTGTGTCTGTACGTGTGTGTGTGTTTGTGTGTGTGTGTGTGTGTGTGTGTGTGTGTGTGTGTGTGTGTGTGTGTATGTGTGTGTGTGTGTGTGTGTGTGTGTGTGTGTGTGTATGTATATATATATATATATATATATATATATATATATATATATATATATATATATATATATATATATATATGATATATATACAGTATAACATCTCCGAGACGATTAGCAGGTAGATCAGCATAAATATAACCAACACCTCCAGTATGAAAAAAAAACGAGATATGACAAGGAACAAGAAACCGCTCACAAGCTACCCCGACATCGCCGTATATTGCATTTCCTGCAGTACATGTGAAAAAAACGTATTATCAAGAACCAGGTCGTGGTTTCAGCACCAGGATCAGTGAGCATCGAGAACCACAGGACTTCCAACGTTATGAAATAATACCCAGATGATCAGGGCAGAAGGGCAGAACAGAAGAATAAAAACAAAGACGATAAGTTGTGGAAGCTGCGTATATTTCGAAGAAGGAAAACATGAACACCGCGTCGGGAAGATTCAACTATCCAAGAGAGAGAGAGAGAGAGAGAGAGAGAGAGAGAGAGAGAGAGAGAGAGAGAGAGAGAGAGAGAGAGAGAGAGAGAGAGAGAGAGAGAGAGAGAGAGAGAGAGAGAGAGAGAGAGAGAGAGAGAGAGAGAGAGAGAGAGAGAGAGATTGAGATTAAAATGGATTTAGAAACTACTGATCAGCACAAAAAAGTGACGGTTAGCAATTAATATTCAAGTCATGTACATGTTTTCTTTGTACTTTTTTTTAGTGGCTGAAGCTGCAGGTTAATATTCTACGTACCGAATTCTGTCCTGCTGCAGACACGTTTGAGACTGATTTCGGCGTAAAAATTATGGATATTAAGACAGATATCATTATCCTTATCATTATTATCCTTATCATTATTATCCTCATCAATAAGAACACATCATCATTATTATATCAGTATATCATTAACTATATCATTATATCATTAATTATATAATTATATCATTAATTATATCTTTATATCATTACCACTATTATTGTTATTATTATTATTATAGTCTTTTATCATCATCATCATTATCATTATTATCATGATGATTATTATCATTATCACAAGCATTAGCATCTTCATCACTATTATTATTGTAGTGAATTAGTTTTTTTTTTAGTTTAGATCTTTATTTACCACCCTGGCTAACTGCACAGGCATGGGCTTTGATACATTGATGTAGAGTCATGACATTGTTGCTAACATTGTATTACAAATTAAGGTAATAACATTATTATATTCTATAGTATATCAACTGTCAATAGACATTTGATCAATGTTGTAATAGGGTATCATATACCGAATTTCGGATCTAGCATAAGTACATCTTCTAGCACATTTTCCCCTAGCATCAGGCAGATTATCCCGCAGATTTCGGGCCGTCTGTCCCCTAACGTCATGAACGAAATCTACGGACTTTCCCGCCCTGTATGGTGATTTGGCTTCGTTGTTCTATGTGTGTGTGTTTGTTTTAATGAGAATAAAGTGCGTTTTTATGAGGATAAAGTTTGTTTTAATGAGAATAAAGTTTGTTTTAATGTGAATAAAGTTTGTTTTAATGAGAATAAAGTGCGTTTTAAAGAGAATAAAGTTTGTTTTCATGAGAATAAAGTTTGTTTTAATGAGAATAAAGTTTGTTTTAATGAGAATAAAGTTTGTTTTAATGAGAATAAAGTGCGTTTCAATGAGAATAAAGTGCGTTTTTATGTTCCTTTGCCTTACCTTTCCGATTGTTCTGTGTTCTACACCTATATCTACATTACTACACTACTCAAACTTATTTATCTTATATTCTGTATTTATCTTACTCATTTTGTCTCTTTTTCTTCGATTATAACACCTTATCTCCATTTTTCATCTATTTATCTCTTCGTATTTTGTCTCGTTTTCCCAACACGGATTCCTTCTTTTATTTTTTCCCGTTTTCTTGTTTTAAGTCTTTTACGTGTCCATTTTTTAATTTGTTTTATTTCTCGTTTTTTTTATGTATTTTAAGTTTAATTTTGTACACACCTTTTATGCTTTCAAATACAAATATGTTGAATTATTATCATTATCATTATTACTATTATATATTTTTTTGTCTTTTTTCATCTTAATTGGTATCAACATCTTTATTATCATCATCGTTACCCTAATCATTATCATTATTGTTATTGCTATCATTATTCTTTATGAATATAATAATTGTTATCCTCATTGATATAATTACTGTTAATATGATTGTCATTATTATTACTAATATTATTATTACTAATATTATTGTTATCATTATTATCATTTTGATTATTTCATAATTATGTTATCATCATAATGGTAGTAATATTTGGTATCATTATCATAATTTGAATTGTTATTGTTAAAATCAAAACTGTCATTATTATTATTATTACTATTAGCATTTTTATCATTATCATTCTCGTTATTGTTATCAGCAAGATTAATACCATTATTATTATTACTATCATCGTGATTATCATTTTTATCATAGTCATCATTATCATCATTAATATCATTATGATTATTATCATTATCACTATTATTACTATTATCGTTATTATCGTTATTATCATTTCTTATTATTGCCATTATCATTATCATCATTATTATCATTAGTATCGTTAATATCATCACCATAATCAATTTATTATTATTATAATTTTGTGAGTATTATCATCATCACAAGTATCATTATTATCATTAATGTAATCATTATCATTATCATTACAATTATTATTATTATCATAGATATTATGATTATGGCTACAATTAATGCTATCAGTATCTGTTTCATCATGATTATCACGATTATTTTCATTATTGTTATCATTATCATTGTAATCATTATAATTACTATTATCATCATTATGATTATTATCACTCTCGTTATAGCTATTATTGTTACACTAACTATTATCATCATTTCCATGAATCATCACCATTATCATTATATCATTATATTATCATTATCATTATATCATTATATTATCATTATGATCATCATAATTATTGTTATCATTATTGCTATCATTATTATCACTACTATTATCATCATTATCATTATCGGTATCATTATGATTATTATTACAGTTATTGATATGATTATTATTATCATTGTTATTATTTTAATCGTTATCGTTACGGTTATAAAAGTATTATCAATATTGATATTATCATTATCACTATCATTATTGGTATTATCAGCATTGTCATCTTAATATTATTATTACCGTTAATATTTCTTTCATTATCATTAATATCACTTACTATTATCCTTATCATCATCTCCATTGCTCCTATTACCATGATATTAATATCATTATCCTTTTCCTAATTATCATAAATATTATTATTATTATTATTATTATTAAGGAGAGAGAGAGAGAAGTCATATGATGCCATAGCTTTTCTTTAGTAATAGCCTATGAAAATTTCCTTGAAGATGAAAAAAAAAAAATACCAAAGACTTAGTTTGGAAACGTTATTTTAGGCCTTATATCATAACTATTAATTCTTCACCCCCATCAAAGTCAACACGCAAAAACAACAACATAAACCCGCAGAGAGTATTACTAGAGTAAGATCGAAGGAACGACTAAACGGCATGACATAAAGAAAAAAAAAACATAAAAAAAAAATTGTGACGTCACTTAATAGATAAATACATACAAATAAACAAATTCTTTTTCCGTTTATTTATTTATTTATTTATTTATTTTATTATTTTTTTTTTTTTTACTCAACTCTATGTAAACACGCCGTTCCGTAAATAGAGGTGAAAATCCTCTGCTCCAGGAACTGATGATAATGATAATGGTGTTTATAATGATGATGATAATGATAATGGTGATTATGATGATAAAAATGATAATGATAATAATAGTAACAATAAGAATAATGATAAAAATGATAGTGTGACAAAAAAATAATAATGATGATAATAATAACAACGTTGATAATGATAATAATGAGGATCATGACTCCTCCATTAAGAGTAAAAGCAAAAAATTACTTAATCCGAATTTAAATGGTTTTCCATTACACACCCTCACGCACACACGCACACACATACACACGCATACACACATACACACACACACACATTCCCACTGTTGATGGTGTCAAAGTCTCATGAAAGTATTTTGCTTGAATGACATATACTTGAACCGATGCAAGCATTTGGCCACACTTATAGTATTAGAATTGCCAGAATTGTACTGAGATTTATTAGAATTTATTAGAATTTATTAGAATTAGAATTGCTAGAATTGTACTGAGATTTGTCTGAAACTATATAAAATAGGTTTGCATGATTGCTTTAATAATCAAGACAGAAATAAAATAAATTCTTGCAGTGATTATTACAAGCAGAGTGTAGCAATAATGCGCATTTCTGTAATGATAGTTAAGATAATGTTATCCAAATGAAATAAAATCTAAGGACATGATACCAACAAATGACAACTGTACTATACATAAAAGCACAATGCACGAAAATCAGTGTGCCAGTCAAGCAACATGAGAAAACTCCTGTGCAATTGCTAATGCAATGGATTCTAACGTAGAAACGTTCACAAATTGCTAGAGCAAACGAAGAAAGATACAGAGGAAGTTATACATATAAATAAAGATATAGGTGGAACAAAAAAAAAAAAAAAAAAAAAAAAAAAACATAGTAAGAATTTGGAATTCAGTCTCATTTATAATTCTATCTATATTTTTTTTCATATTGAACTTTTTTTTTCCGTCAGGGTATATGTTACACGGGTGCCTCAAGGTCATCAGAGACAAGTAAGTCTTCGAAGACAGGAATGAAATTTATAAGAGTAAAGCAAAAATTTCACTGAGATATCAAAAAAGATTCTGGAAGGAGCTGGCTGTCAAGTAGTTGGTGGATGACGCACACAGACACATACACATACACACACACACACACACCCATATATATATATATATATATATATATATATATATATATATATATATATATATATATATATATATACATACATGTATATATGTATATGTATATATGAATATATATACATATATATAGGAATATATATATATATATATATATATATATATATATATATATATATATATACATATATATATATATGTGTGTGTGTGTGTGTGTGTGTGTGTATGAATATATATACATATATATAGATATATAAATATATATATATATATATAAATATAATCATATACATATATATATATATACATATATGAATATATATATATATATATATATATATATATATATATATATATATATATGTATATATATATATATATATATATATATATATATATATATATATATATATATATATACATATATATATATATACATATATGAATATATATATATATATATATATAGATATGTATATATATATATATATATGTATATATAAATATGTATATATATATATTGTTATATCATAAGAAGATACCGGTTTATCTAATATAACTCACATGTCATATAACTACAACTCCCAGATAACCAGACTTTTAATTCATTGTGATCTTGATATATTTCAGTTCTTTGATTAAGGCATTCATGTATTCAGCAGCATGTCTAGATCATTTCACACTGCTTATAACATGAATAACATGTAGAGGAGTGAAGGATTGAAATAATACCAGACCCTATTGTTAAAAATACAATTAATTTAACATTAAGATGACGTGAAAACACATCGAAAACAATATAAACAACTCCCAAATTATTAGATATCACAATAAAAAACAACATAAAATAATACCAAAACCATAACACAAATGCAGACTTGATTACACAAAGAAAAGAGTAAAATAGAACAGCGCCTTTTGAAGAGACCTCAGACCCCCCCCCCCCCATCCCCCCTCCCCCCCCTTTGCCCTCCGCCAGCCAAGCACTCAGCTGGCGAATACATGCATACACCAGCTTTATTATAAGTTGTTTTATTGATTGTCTGCGTCTGCGAAGAACGAAAATACGGCGGCTTCTCTATGCAACATCATGATTGTTCTTACATCTACTGATACATTGCTTTTATTTTGTTTTATAACTATATGATATGTAAGATTATACGACGCAAACATGCCAGCCGAACAGGACGGCAGGTAACGACCAATCTTTATAATGCCAAGTACACCACTTCTGTATGCATTACGCTATGCACGCATGCAATGTGCTATACATAATAATGTAAATGTGTATTTATTTTTATTTTTATCAGCCTGTATCATTCCTCTGCAGGACGTAGGCACACACACACATACACACACACACACATATTCACTCCTGCGAATTTTGCTATTTCATCCCGCCATCTAGTCATTGGTCTTGCCCTGGGTCTCTTTGTGTCGTGTATTACCCATTCTGTTGTTTTCTTTGTCCACCTGTTGTCCTGTCTCCGATATATGTGTCCAGCCCACTCCCACTTTTTATGTATGAATATATATATATATATATATATATATATATATATATATATATATATATATATATATATATATTGCATGTATATTCATATTCATATTCATATGTATCTAACAACCATCAGGATAAATATGCTTAACGTTTGAATATTAATATTTATTGATAATAAATAGGTAAATAATTATAAATCATATACAATTATATAAATTATGAAATCAGGTACATCATGTGGTCTGCATTTCTTTTTCTTTCTTTTTTTTGCGGTTCCCGTTCGTCTTGCTTTTGCCTCGCACGTTCGGAGACTTGCAGCTGCTTTCACCTCACCGACAGTCGCACCGAAGGTGTTCTTCCGCCCGGAGAAAGGTGTAGTTCCGCCGGCCGTCGTCTCCTATGAACGCTACGTGGAACTTCCTTCGCCTGGCCTCCACTGGCTGGCACTTCCTGGCCTCATAGCCGATGGCGTTCCCGCAATAGGAGCACGAGGCATCACACCGCTTGATGGCCACGACGTTGGTCAATAAATGCTTGTCCAGCAGGTCGTTGTCTGGGCTCAGGAGGGTCCTCACTTCGAACTTCTGATGCTTTGGTTCGCACTTCATCTTCTTTAAGGCTTCCACTTGCTTCCCCAAGGCGCTTTTGAGTTCCTCTTCGGAGAGAGCGATTTTGTTTTCCTCTTCTGACACGGTCTTAGGGCGTCCTGACACAAGCGTCATGCACGCCACCAATAACATCAACACCAATGAAGAGTTCATCCTGATATTTTCCTGTCTGGACAGCGTGTGAGCTTGGACGCCAGTGAAGTGAAGGGAGTCCTCGAATGAAGCGAGGAGAGCTGCCGGGGGAGCTTATATACCCGGGGCGCTCCTCAACAACACGATTGGGACTGCGTGCGTCACGCGCAACGTTCTAGCAACCGCATGACGCAATCAAATCCTGAAAGAAATTGTACGATAATACTTACCTATATATATATATATATATACATTATATATATATATATATGTGTGTGTGAAACCAATATCTAAAGTTATGTCATGTTCGTCTGGTTAGTTTTGTAAAAGCGTTTTATTGATACCATTTTTTCGTCAGTCTCTCTCTCGCTCTCTCTTTCTTTTCTCTCTTCTCTATCTCTCTCTTCACTCTCTTCTCTCTTTCGTTCTGTCTATCTGTCTATCTCAACACAAATGACGCAATCAGTCCTTTCTAAACAACATACCTTATGGAATGTAGTATAATTACCGGAATAAAATACAGGAAACGGATGAAAAAAAAAAAAACCGGTACGGTATCTATACTGGATTTTCTAACTAAAGATCACCTCACACGCTCTGCCTGCATGATATGACAATCTTATATAATCCTATAAGACTCATCTCTTTCATCTCAGGTGGACAGACTTCATGGGTGGCTTGCTCCTTTAAACGTTTGTTTGTTTTATAGTCAAAGATCTCAATAGACCTTTTCTAACCAGGCCTATCGAATTCAAATACAAGAAATACAAGAGAAAAGTCACCTGTGTTGATCGCTGGCCGTGCACAAAGTCTTAGCGTTTTGAGTGTCCATCAGGTCCTTGTGTTGCAAACTCAAGTGCAGTTTCATTCGTCTTATTATTGGAAATGGGTGTGGTGCATGTCCGTGTTTTAACCATGCACGACGCACGTCTTAGTGTTTGCATGTGCAATGTTGCTTGTGTTTGCGTTTGATTATACACACATAGAAGAACTGCAACCTTTGTGTTTATCGATGGAAAATAAAACTAAGCATGCATATAGTGTTCCTGAAGGTCGCGTTATCGTGACCTTCAAATCAATACTCAATTATGTTGTTATGCCCGTGGTCAGCTGTCGAGACTCAATACATTTTCTAAGTGTGTGTGTAGGTATGTGTGATTTTATATATGTTTGTGTGTGTGTATAGGGAGATAGACATTAGTTGAAATTGAAGCTTACTATGAATATACACCTAACAATGTATACCTAGAAGGCTTATACATTAGATATTATCTATTAACTATTCTCAAGAGGTTAATCAATGTAAAAAGTATATGTACATATTTATTAATGATATTTATGTGAAAATAAATAAATAAATAATTACAGTAAGGTAATATATACAATTATATAAGAATTTGAGATCAGGTACTTCATGTGGTCTAGTTAATGACTGCTTTTCTATATTCCGGTTCTAGTTGGCCATGCCTCTTCTTCGCACGTTCTGAGGTTGGCAGCCGCCTTCACCTCACAGACAGTCGCACCGAAGGTGTTCTTCCGCCCGGAAAAAGGTGTAGTTCCGCCGGCCGTCGTCTCCTATGAACGCTACGTGGAACTTCCTTCGCCTGGCCTCCACTGGCTGGCACTTCCTGGCCTCATAGCCGATGGCGTTCCCGCAATAGGAGCACGAGGCATCACACCGCTTGATGGCCACGACGTTGGTCAATAAATGCTTGTCCAGCAGGTCGTTGTCTGGGCTCAGGAGGGTCCTCACTTCGAACTTCTGATGCTTTGGTTCGCACTTCATCTTCTTTAAGGCTTCCACTTGCTTCCCCAAGGCGCTTTTGAGTTCCTCTTCGGAGAGAGCGATTTTGTTTTCCTCTTCTGACACGGTCTTAGGGCGTCCAGACACAAGCGTCATGCACGCCACCAATAACATCAACACCAATGAAGAGTTCATCCTGATATTTTCCTGTCTGATCAGCGTGTGAGCTTTGATGCCAGTGAAGTGAAGGGAGTCTTCGAATGAAGCGAGGAGAGCTGCCGTTGGAGCTTATATACCCGGGACGCTCCTCAGCAATACGATTGGGACGACGTGCGTCACGCGCAACGTTCTAGCAACCGCATGACGCAATCAAATCCCGAAAGAAATTATATGATAATACTTACCTATATATAAATATACATACATATATATTTACTTATATATATAACATGTGTGAATTCAATATCTAAAGTTATGTCATGTTCGTCTGGTTAGTTATTGTAAAAGCGTTTTATTGATATCTTTTTTTTCGTCAGTCTCTCTCTCACTCTCTCTTTCTTTTCTCTCTTCTCTCTCTCTCTCTTCACTCTCTTCTCTCTTTCATTCTGTCTATCTATCTGTCTATCTCAACACAAATGACGCAATCAGTCCTTTCTAGACAACCTACCTTAGGGAATGTAGTATAATTACCGGAATAAAATACAGGAAACGGATGGAAAAAAAAAAACGGGACGATATCTATACTGGATTTTCTAACTAAAGATCACCTCACACGCTCTGCCTGCATGATATGACAATCTTATATAATCCTATAAGACTCATCTCTTTCATCTCAGGTGGACAGACTTCATGGGTGGCTCGCTCCTTTAAACGTTTGTTTGTTTTGTAGTCAAAGATCTCAATAGACCTTTTCTAACCAGGCCTATCGAATTCAAATACAAGAAATACAAGAGAAAAGTCACCTGTGTTGATCGCTGGCCGTGCACAAAGTCTTAGCGTTTTGAGTGTCCATCAGGTCCTTGTGTTGCAAACTCATGCACAGTTTCATTCGTCTTCTTATTGGAAATGGGTGTGGTGCATGTCCGTGTTTTAACCATGCACGACACACGTCTTAGTGTTTGCATGTGCAATGTTGCTTGTGTTTGCGTTTGATTATACACACATAGAAGAACTGCAACCTTTGGGTTTATCGATCGAAAATAAAACTAAGCATGCATATAGTGTTCCTGAAGGTCGCGTTATCGTGACCTTCAAATCAATACTCAATTATGTTGTTATGCCCGTGGTCAGCTGTCGAGACTCAATACATTTTCTAAGTGTGTGTGTAGGTATGTGTGATTTTATATATGTTTGTGTGTGTGTATAGGGAGATAGACATTAATTGAATCTGAAGCTTACTATGAATCTATACCCAACAATGTATACCTAGAAGGCTTATACATTAGATATTATCTATTAACTATTTCCATGAGGTTAATCAATGTAAAAAGTATATGTACATATTTATTAATGATATTTGTGTGAAAATAAATAAATAAATAATCACAGTAAGGTAATATATACAATTATATAAGAAATTGAGATCAGGTACTCCATGTGGCCTAGTTAATGACTGCTTTTCTATTTTCCGGTTCTAGTTGGCCATGCCTCTTCTTCGCACGTTCTGAGGCTGGCAGCCGCCTTCATCTCACCGACAGTCGCACCGAAGGTGTTCTTCCGCCCGGAAAAAGGTGTAGTTCCGCCGGCCGTCGTCTCCTATGAACGCTACGTGGAACTTCCTTCGCCTGGCCTCCACTGGCTGGCACTTCCTGGCCTCATAGCCGATGGCGTTCCCGCAATAGGAGCACGAGGCATCACACCGCTTGATGGCCACGACGTTGGTCAATAAATGCTTGTCCAGCAGGTCGTTGTCTGGGCTCAGGAGGGTCCTCACCTCGAACTTCTGATGCTTTGCTTCGCACTTCATCTTCTTTAAGGCTTCCACTTGCTTCCCCAAGGCGCTTTTGAGTTCCTCTTCGGAGAGAGCGATTTTGTTTTCCTCTTCTGACACGGTCTTAGGGCGTCCTGACACAAGCGCCATGCACGCCACCAATAACATCAACACCAATGAAGAGTTCATCCTGATATTTTCCTGTCTGATCAGCGTGTGAGCTTTGACGCCAGTGAAGTGAAGGGAGTCCTCGAATGAAGCGAGGAGAGCTGCCGGGGGAGCTTATATACCCGGGACGCTCCTCAACAACACGATTGGGACTACGTGCGTCACGCGCAACGTTCTAGCAACCGCATGACGCAATCAAATCCCGAAAGAAATTATACGATAATACTTATCAAACAGAAAAGATATATACATATCTACATACACATATTTCAACATTATTTGCAATTCATAAATCAGTTTCATAAGTAGAGAAATAAACATCACATCAAAGGCTTTGGGACGTATAGTGAACATGGCGGGCGCGTAACATCCCATTGCACAATATGTACACACAACGGACTTTGTAAAAGTTTGACTCTTCCAGTGTTTACTTGTCCTATGTATATCCACACACTATTCGTTTTTTTTCTTTTTTCTTTTTTCTTTTTTAGTTTACGGCCTATAGATACTTGTTTCCAGTTAGTGCTGCAGGAAAACTATGTACTTATATTTCTTTAATTCTTCTTCCCTTGCACTTTCATACTTTTAAAACAAAATAACGAAGGACAGACGCGATGCGTGGCTTGTCTCATTAAACTTTATTACCAGTCAAAGATAAGTTATCTCATTAGACTTTTTCTAACCAGGCTTATCGAATTAAAATCTAATTTAGTCAAGAAAAGCCCATTTGTGTTAATCACTGGCTGTGCACTAAATCTTAGCTGCTTTACATGTCCATTGGATCCCTTGTGTTGCAAGTTATATATATATATATAGTTTCATTCGTTTAAATATTGGAAATGGGTGTGGTGTATATTCGTGTTTTAACTGTCTACAACACGCGTTTTCATACTTGCATGTGCAATGTTGCTTATGTTTCGCTTGATTATACGCATATATTAAATGTAACCTTTGTTATTGCCAGTCCCTAATGTTCCCTAATAACGCTTACGTCCGTTCCGTGGTTCACCTCTCGTTGTAGTCGACTAATCAGTAAGATATCTTTATTCATAGCAAGCCATCAATCACCATTTTCTCCAAAGTCAGTGTTGCCTCCACGCGAACACTTTCTTGCAGGGCAATAACAGTCGTCCATGCACTTGCCACCATATCTCAACATAGACGCAAGATCCATCACCGCTTCCGTTCGTTCCGTGGCTCACCTCTCGTTGCACACCTCAGTCCCTGTTGATGACCGCTCGTTATTTAAGAAATTCGTTTCACCAGACAGGATTCGATCACATTTTAAAACTTCTCTTACCGGGATTCGAATCGTTTTGGTGTTCGCGACTCCCTCGGTGCTGGTCGCCTTATACTCGTTTAACCCCGTTAAGTTGACGCCTGTTGCCATATTGCTTTTTTTACTTTCTTTCCATGTCAAATCTTTGTTCACTTCATGTCTTAGTGGCTTGATTCCATACTGCTATTTGTTTTCTTTTCATGTCAAATCTTTTTTCACTTCATGTCTTAGTGGCTTGATTCCATACTGCTATTTGTTTTCTTTTCACGTCAAATCTTTGTTCACTTCATGTCTTAGTGGCTTGATTCCATACTGCTATTTGTTTTCTTTTCACGTCAAATCTTTGTGTGCTTCATGTCTTAGTGGCTTAATGGTGGTTGCAACTAATCAGGTGTGGTCGGAGGATCTCTCGTGGCAGAAGGTCAGGCGGGAAAGGATTGTCTTGCATCTTGCACGACTCACTCAGTGCTACATGTGGCGTCGCTTATTTTTTGGACATTTTCGTTAACTATTTCAGCTTTGTCGATTCAGTAAAGTCATTTTTAAGGACCTATTTATTTTGGTTTCGTTTTTTTTCTATACTTCCGCATCAATTGGTCACATTCCACGATTCGGAATAGTATTTGGTCTCCTTTCGTAATATATCCCATCCCTTTCCTACCCAAAAAATCTTATCAAAATCATTTAACAAAACATTATGTAGCAATTTCATTAATAATAATAATAATAATAATAATAATAATAATGTGTACATGATACAATGTACAGAATTTATATTTCAAGCAGTTTTTTAAATCTAATATTCATTATTCTTTCTTTACATTCACTCTCGTTACTCCCATTCTCTAGGGTCGCTGGTTGGTTACTCTTACGTCATACATTCACACACACACACACACGCACACATATGTGTGTGTGCGTGTATATAGGCTTATATATATGTATGTATATATGCTTATTCACATTCACACATATACATATTCAAACACACACACATACATACATACATATATACATTATATATATATATGTATATATGTATATATATATATAAATATATATATATACATATATATACGGATATTGATAATTGGCACATATTCATTTTACTCTGTATACATTGGCACCTATTCATTTTACTCTGTATACATTATGTTCATGAAACGAACGGTTAGAAAAACTAACATTTAAGATAAAAAGTCCCGACCCCAAACGTAAACATCGACGCCAAGCGATTCAGTGGAACTGCGTGCATGAACGGGTGGTGGTACCTGGCAACTCTTCATGCATCATGCACGGGCTAAATTCAACTACCATTGCTTTTCTTATAATTCCATATCAAATTTATATCCAATTATCCGTGACGCTTGTTAAGTACAGATAGATTATGATACTTTAACGAGGGACAGCGTATCCCTTTAAAATTTAGTGTTAGTCAAAGATTAGACCCTTTTCTAACCAGGCCTATCGAATTAAAATCTAATTTAGTTAAGAAAAGCCCACTTGCGTTAATCGCTGGCCATGCACAAAGTCTTTGCTGTTTTGCATGACCATCAGGTCCTTTGTGTTGTAAGTTTATATATAGTTTGTTTCGTCTAATGATTGGAAATGGGCGTGGTGTATGTCCGTGTTTTAACTGTCTGCAACACGCGTCTTGATGTTTCACATGTGCAATGTTGCTTATGAAGAACTGCAACCTTTGTGTTTATCGATCGAAAATAAAACTAAGCATGCATATAGTGTTCCTGAAGGTCGCGTTATCGTGAACTTTAAATCAATACTCAATTATGTTGTTATGCCCGTGGTCAGCTGTCGAGACTCCATACATTTACTAAGTGTATGTGTGTGCGAGAGTGTGTGATTTTATATAAGTTTGTGTGTGTGTGTGTATGTATAGGGAGATAGACATTAGTTGAAATTGAAGCTTACTATGAATCTACACCTAACAATGTATACCTAGAAGGCTTATACATTAGATATTATCTATTAACTATTCTCAAGAGGTTAATCAATGTAAGAAGTATATGTACATATTTATTAATGATATTTATGTGAAAATAAATAAATAAATAATCACAGTAAGGTAATATATACACTTATATAAGAAATTGAGATCAGGTACTTCATGTGGCCTAGTTAATGACTGCTTTTCTATTTTCCGGTTCTAGTTGGCCATGCCTCTTCTTCGCACGTTCTGAGGTTGGCAGCCGCCTTCACCTCACCGACAGTCGCACCGAAGGTGTTCTTCCGCCCGGAAAAAGGTGTAGTTCCGCCGGCCGTCGTCTACTATGAACGCTACGTGGAACTTCCTTCGCCTGGCCTCCACTGGCTGGCACTTCCTGGCCTCATAGCCGATGGCGTTCCCGCAATAGGAGCACGAGGCATCACACCGCTTGATGGCCACGACGTTGGTCAATAAATGCTTGTCCAGCAGGTCGTTGTCTGGGCTCAGGAGGGTCCTCACTTCGAACTTCTGGTGCTTTGCTTCGCACTTCATCTCCAGGAGGGCTTCCGCTTGCTTCCCCAAGGCGCTCTTGTGTTCCTCTTCGGAGAGAGCGATTTTGTTTTCCTCTTCCGACACGGTCTTAGGGCGTCCTGACACAAGCGCCATGCACGCCACCAATAACATCAGCACCAATGAAGAGTTCATCCTGATATTTTCCTGTCTGATCAGCGTGTGAGCTTTGACGCCAGTGAAGTGAAGGGAGTCCTCGAATGAAGCGAGGAGAGCTGCCGGAGGAGCTTATATACCCGGGACGCTCCTCAACAACACGATTGGGACGACGTGCGTCACGCGCAACGTTCTAGCAACCGCATGACGCAATCAAATCCCGAAAGAAATTGTACGATAATACTTACCTATATATATATATATATACATATATATACATATTTATATATATATACATATATATAACATGTGTGATTTCAATATCTAAAGTAATGTCATGTTCGTCTGGTTAGTTATTGTAAAAGCGTTTTATTGATACCATTTTTTCGTCAGTCTCTCTCTCGCTCTCTCTTTCTTTTCTCTCTTCTCTCTCTCTCTCTTCACTCTCTTCTCTCTTTCATTCTGTCTATCTATCTGTCTATCTCAACACAAATGACGCAATCAGTCCTTTCTAGACAACCTACCTTAGGGAATGTAGTATAATTACCGGAATAAAATACAGGAAACGGATGGAAAAAAAAAAACGGGACGATATCTATACTGGATTTTCTAACTAAAGATCACCTCACACGCTCTGCCTGCATGATATGACAATCTTATATAATCCTATAAGACTCATCTCTTTCATCTCAGGTGGACAGACTTCATGGGTGGCTCGCTCCTTTAAACGTTTGTTTGTTTTGTAGTCAAAGATCTCAATAGACCTTTTCTAACCAGGCCTATCGAATTCAAATACAAGAAATACAAGAGAAAAGTCACCTGTGTTGATCGCTGGCCGTGCACAAAGTCTTAGCGTTTTGAGTGTCCATCAGGTCCTTGTGTTGCAAACTCATGCACAGTTTCATTCGTCTTCTTATTGGAAATGGGTGTGGTGCATGTCCGTGTTTTAACCATGCACGACACACGTCTTAGTGTTTGCATGTGCAATGTTGCTTGTGTTTGCGTTTGATTATACACACATAGAAGAACTGCAACCTTTGTGTTTATCGATCGAAAATAAAACTAAGCATGCATATAGTGTTCCTGAAGGTCGCGTTATCGTGGACTTTAAATCAGTACTCAATTATGTTGTTATGCCCGTGGTCAGCTGTCCAGCCTTAATACATTTACTAAGTGTATGTGTATGCGAGAGTGTGTGATTTTATATAAGTTTGTGTGTGTATATAGGGAGATAGACATTAGTTGAAATTGAAGCTTACTATGAATATACACCTAACAATGTATACATAGAAGGCTTATACATTAGATATTATATATTAACTATTCTGAAGAGGTTAATCAATGTAAAAAGTATATGTACATATTTATTAATGATATTTATGTGAAAATAGATATATAAATAATTACAGTAAGGTAATATATACAATTATATAAGAAATTGAGATCAGGTACTTCATGTGGCCTAGTTAATGACTGCTTTTCTATATTCCGGTTCTAGTTGGCCATGCCTCTTCTTCGCACGTTCTGAGGTTGGCAGCCGCCTTCACCTCACCGACAGTCGCACCGAAGGTGTTCTTCCGCCCGGAAAAAGGTGTACTTCCGCCGGCCGTCGTCTCCTATGAACGCTACGTGGAACTTCCTTCGCCTGGCCTCCACTGGCTGGCACTTCCTGGCCTCATAGCCGATGGCGTTCCCGCAATAGGAGCACGAGGCATCACACCGCTTGATGGCCACGACGTTGGTCAATAAATGCTTGTCCAGCAGGTCGTTGTCTGGGCTCAGGAGGGTCCTCACTTCGAACTTCTGGTGCTTTGGTTCACACTTCATCTTCTTTAAGGCTTCCACTTGCTTCCCCAAGGCGCTTTTGAGTTCCTCTTCCGAGAGAGCGATTTTGTTTTCCTCTTCTGACAAGGTCTTAGGGCGTCCTGACACGAGCGCCATGCACGCCACCAATAACATCAACACCAATGAAGAGTTCATCCTGATATTTTCCTGTCTGATCAGCGTGTGAGGTTGGACGCCAGTGAAGTGAAGGGAGTCCTCGAATGAAGCGAGGAGAGCTGCCGGAGGAGCTTATATACGCGGGCCATTCGGTATGTAAAATATTCATTGCACGGAGGTTGGGGAATCCTGCACTAATGTGGGGAATCCCCCCTCCCTGGTTAAGCAGCAAATGTTACTTTGGGATCATTTTAGCAAACGTTTACAACGGCCAGCATTTATTTCATATGTGTTTATATGTATGCATATATATGTATGTTTATATACATGTATGCATGTATATGTATATGTATATGTATGTATATATAGATAGATATAGATATATCGGCATATATGTAGTGCATATATATATAATATATATATATATGTATATATATATATATATATATATATATATATATATATATATGTATGTATGTGTGTGTTTATTCATTTTTTTACTCTTTATTCATAGTAAGTTAAATTGGTAGTCTGTTGTTAGTGTTAATATACAGATAAAAGTAATCCATGAAATGAGCTCTCTCCTATACAATACAACAGGAAGCATGTGTATCTTCATATTATCCTTCATTCCCCTTTCTTCATTTTTTCTGAATGTAAAGAGAGGCTTAAGTGTATAATCTAGGTATGCTTGATAGTCACCGATGAACTCGTGATGAACATTTGTTACTGGTTCGGGATGATATATATTGAAAATGATTTTTTTTCCAGTGTGATAAGCTCGATGCTGATAACTTTGATATACTTGCTTAATGTTCCTGTATGTGTGTATATACATACAAACAGACATACGTAAACACACAAATACATATACACGAACGTATATACTGTATATGTGTGTGTATACATATATATACATATATGAATCACAAAAAACACAGTAACGTGCACATAACAAAATTAATAACACTGCCACTAAAAGAAAGGAAAAACTTGCGACGTTTCGAACTTTTTCATGAAAGTTCCTCTTCAGGCGAAAGCAATCCAAAAAAATATAGTGTTCCTGAAGGTCGCGTTATCGTGGACTTTAAATCAGTACTCAATTATGTTGTTATGCCCGTGGTCAGCTGTCCAGCCTTAATACATTTACTAAGTGTATGTGTATGCGAGAGTGTGTGATTTTATATAAGTTTGTGTGTGTATATAGGGAGATAGACATTAGTTGAAATTGAAGCTTACTATGAATATACACCTAACAATGTATACATAGAAGGCTTATACATTAGATATTATATATTAACTATTCTGAAGAGGTTAATCAATGTAAAAAGTATATGTACATATTTATTAATGATATTTATGTGAAAATAGATATATAAATAATTACAGTAAGGTAATATATACAATTATATAAGAAATTGAGATCAGGTACTTCATGTGGCCTAGTTAATGACTGCTTTTCTATATTCCGGTTCTAGTTGGCCATGCCTCTTCTTCGCACGTTCTGAGGTTGGCAGCCGCCTTCACCTCACCGACAGTCGCACCGAAGGTGTTCTTCCGCTCGGAAAAAGGTGTAGTTCCGCCGCCCGTCGTCTCCTATGAACGCTACGCGGAACTTCCTTCGCCTGGCCTCCACTGGCTGGCACTTCCTGGCCTCATAGCCGATGGCGTTCCCGCAATAGGAGCACGAGGCATCACACCGCTTGATGGCCACGACGTTGGTCAATAAATGCTTGTCCAGCAGGTCGTTGTCTGGGCTCAGGAGGGTCCTCACTTCGAACTTCAGATGCTTTGCTTCGCACTTCATCTTCTTTAAGGCTTCCACTTGCTTCCCCAAGGCGCTTTTGAGTTCCTCTTCCGAGAGAGCGATTTTGTTTTCCTCTTCCGACACGGTCTTAGGGCGTCCAGACACAAGCGCCATGCACGCCACCAATAACATCAGCACCAATGAAGAGTTCATCCTGATATTTTCCTGTCTGATCAGCGTGTGAGGTTGGACGCCAGTGAAGTGAAGGGAGTCCTCGAATGAAGCGAGGAGAGCTGCCGGAGGAGCTTATATACGCGGGCCATTCGGTATGTAAAATATTCATTGCACGGAGGTTGAAATCCTGCACTAATGTAGGGGAATCCCCCTCCTAGTTAACCAAATGTTACTTTGGGATCATTTTAGCAAACGTTTACAACGGCCAGCATTTATTTCATATGTGTTTATATGTATGCATATATATGTATGTTTATATACAGCTAACATGCATGTATATGTATATGTATATGTATGTATATATAGATAGATATAGATATATCGGCATATATGTAGTGCATATATATATAATATATATATATATGTATATATATATATATATATATATATATATATATATATATATATATATATATATATATATATATGTATGTGTGTGTTTATTTATTTTTTTACTCTTTATTCATAGTAAGTTAAATTGGTAGTCTGTTGTTAGTGTTAATATACAGATAAAAGTAATCCATGAAATGAGCTCTCTCCTATACAATACAACAGGAAGCATGTGTATCTTCATATTATCCTTCATTCCCCTTTCTTCATTTTTTCTGAATGTAAAGAGAGGCTTAAGTGTATAATCTAGGTATGCTTGATAGTCACCGATGAACTCGTGATGAACATTTGTTACTGGTTCGGGATGATATATATTGAAAATGATTTTTTTTCCAGTGTGATAAGCTCGATGCTGATAACTTTGATATACTTGCTTAATGTTCCTGTATGTGTGTATATACATACAAACAGACATACGTAAACACACAAATACATATACACGAACGTATATACTGTATATGTGTGTGTATACATATATATACATATATGAATCACAAAAAACACAGTAACGTGCACATAACAAAATTAATAACACTGCCACTAAAAGAAAGGAAAAACTTGCGACGTTTCGAACTTTTTCATGAAAGTTCCTCTTCAGGCGAAAGCAATCCAAAAAATGAATAGAGTAAGTAAATTTAGACAAGAATATATATAGAAAGGATGGCCGTAGGGACAAGGGCTGACTCAGGTCACAGAAGGATGTTTAAGGTCAATTAATCTAGGGAAAGCTTTTCCTACTAAAAAGGAGGTAAGATCATCCAACCCCCATTGACCAGCACTCAAATTAATATTGGGAATCTTTTTAATTAAAAGCGATTCCAGCATCTTTCTTTCATACGCATTAGACGATTTGTGAATTAACTGAACATTATTCCAATTTAATTGATGACCGGCATCACGCATGTGAACGAAACAAGCATTTGATTCCCTTGCGTACCTAACATCGCGTTTATGTTCACTTATTCTCTTTTCCAACTCTCTACCCGTTTCACCTATGTAGAACTTCGGACATTCTTTGCAAGGAATAGCGTAAATGCCAGAAGAAGTGCCAAGAGTAGCGTTGGACGCATTGTGTTTAATCAAAGATTTACGCAATGTGTTAGGGTAGATGAGAACATACATCGATGTCCGCACCGTAACTGACGCTTGTCATCGAGTGACTGATTGAACGGAACAACGAGTAAGTTATCGGACCTATCCTTACGCGTGACTTTAGTTTGTGAATAAAATTTGGATCTCGCATATGAATGTGCTTGTTCTAAGAAAAACTTAGGGTAGCCAAGATTCTTAAAAGACTCCATAATGATGCTAAGTTCTCTATCAATAAATTCATTATCACTGATCATATACTCTAGAAACATAGACGAGGCTACTGATTTCTTAATGGATAAAGGATGATATGAGAAAAAATGAAGATAATTAGCAACATGAGTGGGGGTCCGGTAAACTGAAAACTTTAAATACCCGTTGAAATTATGCAACATTATATCTAAAAAGGGTAATTTTCCAGCATTTTCCCATTCTACTTTGAATTTTATGGTACGAGCAAGGGTGTTAAGACTACGCAAAAAATCGTCGAATACAGTATATATACATATACATACATACATACATATATATATATATATATGTATATATATGTATATACACACACACACACATATATATATATGTTTATACATATATATATGTGTGTGTATGCATATTCAGATATGCATTCCATGTGGGTAATGTGCCTGGGGTGTAATCCATACATTATTTATCTAACTGTTGCACATCTATTGCAACTGCAGCAATTCCTCTAACTTGATCTGACTAACATCCGGTCGGGACAACAAATCTTGGCCTTCTACTTCTTGACTACGGTAAGGGGAAGGGGAAGGGAGGGGGGGGGGCACCGGACATGACACACTCAGGGCAGCTGTTGTGAATACTCTCAGGCTGGTAGAGGTGACTTTCCTGAGCCTATGGAATAATTCTTTCAGTGCTACCGTCTCTCTCTCTATATATATTTATTTATCTGTCTCTCTGTCTGTCTGTCTGTCTCTCTATCTGTCCCCTTGTCGTTCTCTTTTCTGTATTTCTTTTCGCCCTTCTCTATCTCTCTCTCTCTATCTATCTATTTATCTCTCTCTCTCTATCTATTTATCTCTCTCTCTCTCTCTCTTCTCTATCGCTCTCTCTCTTATTCTTCTCCTTCCCTCTCCCCTCCTCTCTCTCCTTCTCTTCAGTAAGATCTTTAACAGATACTGAAACAAATACAGCTGATAGTATTATTGTAACAAAAAGAGGAAATATCTAATTAATATCTTGGATTAAACACTACAAATTGGCAGAGTTGACAAACACACACACAACAAATACTCACACACACACACACACGCACACACACACACACACACACACACGCACACACACACACGCACACACACACACACACACACACGCAACCACAAAAATAGGAGGGTCGTGAATTTAGGTTTCCTGGCCCAATATCCTCAGAAAATTTAATTCTACCACGTCAGCTTCGTTGAATTATCTATGTATTTTGATATGTGAGTTAATAGAGTAATGACATAATGTTTTTACATCATGTGAAATCACTTTTTTTTTCGTTAAACCGCTATCGTTGATATCATTTCTAGGATTAATATTATAATCCTAATTGAAGTAATCTGTAAAAGTTTTTATTATTAATATCATTATTAAACACATCACATCCTCTTATCATAATCATCCTTATGGACACGACTACTGTTTTTAAACATTATTATCATAAACAATTAGTAATCTAAATATTGTAAAAGTTGCATTCTAACAGGAAGGACATATTTCTTTCCCACATGAAAATTCACTTTTACAAAGTAGGAACATTAAAGCTGTGAATGTTTATGACGTCGGTATAAATAAAGTACCGTGTGCCTATGACTCAGAAGAACACGGTATTTACGACATACCTATTTTAAATTCAGATGTACAATCAAACTAAAAGTAATGACAACAAAAAAAAGAGAGAGAATAAAAAATAAAAATAAAAAAATGGAGGAAATCCGAATCTATCCGAATCTATAAAACGGGTAAGGAATCATTGCAATTAACACCACAGAGAAAGAAACACGCGTGAATCGAAAAGAATGGAAGAATACACAAAAGAAAAGAAAAAGACTGTACTTATTTCCACCACATCTCTGCTAAAAATACATGTACATGGAACGTTACAGGAAAGGGATATTTTGTATATATACGGGACATAACCAGGGAATATCCCGCCATCCCGCACCGGCCTAGGAAAGGACGCGGAGGAAGGAGTCGATTGAGGGAGACGTCCCTCAGAGATGCCCCTTGTGGTGACGCCTCGAGCTTGAGTCTGCTTATGAATCAGATAATTGACTCTTAAGCGGCAGTTGCGTAAACAGGATGCGTGAAAAGCAACTCAGGTCATCATAACGTTGTCAACCACGTGGAAGAGGAAGGGCATAATCGTATTACACGCAACTGAAAGGGCGTGGGCGTATACGCGATTACTCATGTTCTTGATATCATTCTTTGCGTGAGGAAGCGCTGATGGTCATGAGGATGAATCACCAAAGGCGGTTGAGGATCGCTACGAGGGGCAGAGCAGGAATGTAAGACTATTGCGTGGCCGCTAAGACCACCCACGGCTTCGAGCAGTAACACAAGCAAGGGGCGTTGTGGCGAGGTCAGTCTTGAACTGATGTGGCTCCTTCAGATTCCATATAGAAAGTTATGCTTGATAGAATACCGTGGAGGTAGAATCTGTCTCTCTCTCTCTTTCTCTCTTTCGCTCTCTTTCTTTTCGTCTCTCTCTCTCTCTTTCTATCTTTCTTTTCGTCTCTCTCTCTCTCTTTCGCTCTCTTTCTTTTCGTCTCTCTCTCTCTCTCTTTCTATCATTCTTTTCGTCCTTCTCTCTCTACTTCCCGTTATATTTGAGAAAAGCTGTGGTGAACTGAGACGTAGAATTATATGATCAAATCCCCTTTGAGTCAGTGTGATATTACTCTCATTATTAATCATAATATTAGCTAACAAGTTTGAATGAAGAATGAAATAAGGATCATGTGTATATATCAAACAATAGAAGTACAAAAATGGTCATGAGAATAAGGTAAAAGTCCTAACTTGTGGAGGCAAAAGGAAGTGTGAGAGCGTGACTGCATGCTAATTTAACTAACTGGGCAGAAAGGAGGAAGTAATCAATACAAAAGCGTTCAAGAACTAACTAACTAATAGTTTATGAGTTACTTTCATGTGTCAAGGTTCACGAGGGAAAATATTAAGCGATGAAAAAAAAGAAATATCACTGACTTGCCGAAGCAGGACTCATGCAATATGCAAAGTCAAATTCATAGTCATGAAAGCGTTCGTTGGTTATTTGCAAATATTCGTGAGAAAGACATACAAATATTAATAAATAATATCATGAGAAATAATGCAATTAATGTCAGTTACTTATTAGATGTGTGTATGTATATATGTTCCTGAACTATAATTTTCATAGAAGTGGTCAAATTTAGTGTTCTATACACTCAATGGGAGAGATATTTTATAATTATAGTAAAAGAAAGAGGAGAAACAAATCAATTGCGAAAGGTAGAGCCAGAAATCGGCTTTTAATTCCTACACGGAACTGTGGCATGTGGCCCTTTGTTGACAAGTCTCACAATATTTTTTCCTCAGTCTTTTCTTTCTTAATCCTTCCTCCACCCTTTCTCTTTCTGTCTGTTCCTCCTCTATCTCTCTCATTCTCCATATACATTTCTTTCCTCTTTATCTCCTTCTCCCTTCATATATGTATGTATATATATGTATATGTATATATATATATATGTATATATATACATATATATTTATGCATGTATGTATGTATGTATGTGTGTGTGTATATGAACACACACATACGATACGTTCATCGGTATCCACTGATTATATGTATCAGGTCAGTCAATGTAAAAAAAAACTTATTTTGAATAACGTTTATTATAAATAAATACGAAAGAAGTATATAAATAATGAATATAGAATATCACATAAATAGTGAGGTCAGGTACTTCACATGTCTGGTTTACGACTTGAGGTTGTTTTCGGTTCCCGTTCGTCATGCATTTTCTTCGAACGTTGGCAGTTGCTTCAGCTTACAGACATTCGCACCGCAGGTGTTCTTCCGCCCGGAAAAAGGTGTAGTTCCGCCGGCCGTCGTCTCCTATGAACGCTACGTGGAACTTCCTTCGCCTGGCCTCCACTGGCTGGCACTTCCTGGCCTCATAGCCGATGGCGTTCCCGCAATAGGAGCACGAGGCATCACACCGCTTGATGGCCACGACGTTGGTCAATAAATGCTTGTCCAGCAGGTCGTTGTCTGGGCTCAGGAGGGTCCTCACTTCGAACTTCTGGTGCTTTGCTTCGCACTTCATCTTCTTTAAGGCTTCCACTTGCTTCCCCAAGGCGCTCTTGTGTTCCTCTTCGGAGAAAGCGATTTTGTTTTCCTCTTCTGACACGGTCTTAGGGCGTCCAGACACGAGCGTCATGCACGCCGCCAGCACGACCAACTCCAAAGATAAGTTCATTTTGTTGGGTTTATATTCTCTTCTCTGTTCAGTATACAAGCTTGCACGTCAGGCAAGTGAACCGAAAGAACTCTTGGCCCTGAATGAAACGATGGATTAGCTGCCGAGAGAACTTATACTCCCGGCAAACTAATGATATGACGTCACTATACGAGCAACTTTTAGTCACCACATGATACCCAGAAAATGTCAACGGATATCGTCCTGTAATCATGCAGGCTGTACAAATAAAGCATCATCATTTTTCTGTATCTAACAAGCGTCACGGATAATTGGATATCAATTTGGTATGAAATTATAAGAAAAGCAATGGTAGTTGAATTTAGCCCGTGCATGATGCATGAAGAGTTGCCAGGTACCACCACCCGTTCATGCACGCAGTTCCACTGAATCGCTTGGCGATGATGTTTACGTTTGGGGTCGGGACTTTTTATCTTAAATGTTAGTTTTTCTAACCGTTCGTTTCATGCACATAATGTATACAGAGTAAAATGAATAGGTGCCAATTATCAATATCCGTATATATATATATATATATATATATAAATATATATATATATATATATATACATGTATCTGTATATATATATACATATATATGTATAGATATGTATATATATATATATATATATATATATATATATATATATATATATATATAATGCATGTATGTATGTATGTGTGTGTGAATATGAATAAGCATATATACATACATATATATAAGCATATTTACACGCACACTCATATGTGTGTGTGTATGGAAATATATGACGCAAGAGTAACCACCCAGCGACCCTAGAGAATGGGAGTAACGAGAGTGAATGTAAAGAAAGAATAATGAAAATTAGATTTAAAAAACTACTTGAAATATAAATTCTGTATGTTCTGTTATGTACACATTATGTCTTTATTGAAATCGCTACATGATATTTTGTTAAATGATTTTGATAAGATTTTTCGGGTAGGAAAGGGATGGGATATATTACGAAAGGAGACCAAATACTATTCCGAATCGTGGAATGTGACCAATTGATGCAGAAGTATAGAAAAAAAGGGAAAACAAAGTAAATAGGTCTTTAGAAATTACTTTACTGAATAGACAAAGCTGAAATAGTTAACATAAATGTCCAAAAATTAAGCGGCGCCACCTGTAGCACTGAGTGAGTCGTGCAAGATGCAAGACAATCCTTTCCCGCCTGACCTTCTGCCACCTGATTAGTTGCAATCTTCATTAAGCCATTAAAACATGAAGCACACAAAGATTTGACAAGAAAAGAAAACAAATAGCAGTATGGAATCAACCCACTAAGACATGAAGTGAACAAAGATTTGACATGGAAAGAAAGTAAAAAAGCAATATGGCAACAGGCGTCAACTTAACGGGGTTAAACGAGTATGAGGCGACTGGCACCGAGGGAGTCGCGAACACCAAAACGATTCGAATCCCGGTAAGAGAAGTTTCATAATGTGATCGAATCCTGTCTGGTGAAACGAATTTCTTAAATAACGAGCGGTCATCAACAGGGACTGAGGTGTGCAACGAGAGGTGAGCCACGGAACGGACGTAAGTGTTATTAGGGAACATTAGGGACCGATAATAACAAAGGTTGCATTTAATATATGCGTATAATCAAGCGAAACATAAGCAATATTGCACATGCAAGTATGAATACGCGTGTTGTAGACAGTTAAAACACGGATATACACCACACCCATTTCCAATATTTTAATGAATGAAACTATATATATAACTTGCAACACAAGGGATTCAATGGACACGTAAAGCAGCTAAGATTTAGTGCACAGCCAGTGATTAACACAAATGGGCTTTTCTTGACTAAATTAGATTTTAATTCGATAGGCCCGGTTAGAAAAAGTCTAATGAGATAACTTATCTTTGACTGGCAATAAAGTTTAATGAGACAAGCCACGCATCGCGTCTGTCCTTCGTTATTTTGTTTTAAAAGTATAAAGGTGCAAGGGAAGAATTAAAGAAATATAAGTACATAGTTTTCCTACAGCACTAACTGGAAACAAGTATCTATACGCCGTAAACTACAAAAAGAAACAAAAAAACTCGAATAGTGTGTGGATATACAAAGGACAAGTAAACACTTGAAGAGTCAAACTTTTACAAAGTCCGTTGTGTGTACATATTGTGCAATGGGATGTTACGCGCCCGTCATGTTCACTATACGTCCCAAAGCCTTTATGTGATGTTTATTTCTCTACTTATGAAACTGATTTATGAATTGCAAATGATGATGAAATATGTGTATATAGATATGTATATATCTTTTCTGTTTGATAAGTATTATCGTATAATTCCTTTCAAGATTTGATTGCGTCAT
This sequence comes from Penaeus japonicus, assembly GCA_017312705.2. NCBI lineage: Eukaryota > Metazoa > Arthropoda > Malacostraca > Decapoda > Penaeidae > Penaeus > Penaeus japonicus. The sequence goes on from BOPN01005480.1 coordinate 96,689, forward strand.
GCGGTTACTAAAACGTTGCGCGTGACGCACGTCGTCCCAATCGTGTTGTTGAGGAGCGTCCAGGGTATATAAGCTCCCCCGGCAGCTCTCCTCGCTTCATTCGAGGACTCCCTTCACTTCACTGGCGTCCAAACTCACACGCTGATCAGACAGGAAAATATCAGGATGAACTCTTCATTGGTGTTGATGTTATTGGTGGCGTGCATGGCGCTTGTGTCAGGACGCCCTAAGACC
>BOPN01005481.1:0-2500 GCA_017312705.2 Penaeus japonicus
GAAGAGGAAGAGGAAGAGGAAGAGGGAGAAGAAGAGGAAGAGGAAGAGGAAGAGGGAGAAGAAGAGGAAGAGGAAGAGGAAGAAGGAGAAGAAGAGGAAGAGGAAGAGGGAGAAGAAGAGGAAGAGGGAGAGGGAGAAGAAGAGGAAGAGGAAGAGTAAGAGGGAGAAGAAGAGGAAGAGGGAGAGGGAGAGGGATAGGGAGAGGGAGAGGGAGAAGAAGAGGAAGAGGAAGAGGAAGAGGGAGAGGGAGAAGAAGAGGAAGAGGAAGAAGAAGAAGAAGAGGGAGAGGGAGAAGAAGAGGGAGAGGGAGAAGAAGAGGAAGAGGGAGAAGAAGAGGAAGATGGAGGGAGAAGAAGAGGAAGAGGGAGAGGGAGAAGAAGAGGAAGAGGGAGAAGAAGAGAAAGAGAGAGGGAAACGGAGAGGAAAAGAGACAGGTGTGGGTTAGAGGGACAGAGCTCCGTATGTGTTTGTGTCTGTTTGTGTGGGTGTGAATTTTGGGAAGAGATGTATGTTACTGTCTGTGTGATTGTTTGTGTTAATTTGTATGTTTGTTGTTATATTGTGCGCGTGTGTATTTGAGTGTTTTGTGTACGTGTGTGCAGCCAGGGAGAAATGTGTGTGTGTGTGTGTGTTTGTATGTGTGTGTGTGTGTGTGCGTGTGTGTGTTTGTGTGTGTGTGTGTGTGTGTGTGTATGTGTGTTTGTGTGTTTATGTGTTTATGTGGCTATGCTTGTGTGTGTAAGAAAAGAATAAAGAAAACAAAACAAAACAAACAAATAAACCAAGCCCACTCGCTCCCAAACCTCATAAAATAAGATAAACAAAAATGAAACAAAATAGTGATAACGAGCAATAACAAAAACAGAAACAACAACAACAAAATCACACCATCCAACGAAGCACCACACACAACACCATACTCCCCAGGCACGAGGCACCATAACGGGGACCCAAAGCACTAGCAAAGAATGTCCCTCCCCCTCCCCCCTTCCCCTCCCCCTCCCCCCTACTGAACACCCCTCCTCTTTATCCTCCCCCCCACCTTCCCCCTTCCCCCGGCCGCCCCAGCAAGCAATCTCACAGGATGTTGGCGCTTCAAAGAGGAGGGGGAGGGGGGGAGGAGGGGAGGAGGGGAGGAGGGGAGGAGGGAGGAAAGAGGAAGGCTGATCGCCCGGGGGGGAGGGGTGGGAGGGAGGGTGGGGAGGGGATGAGGCAGATTCAGCAGGGAGAACAGAGGCGAAGAGGAGGCTCAAATGGGGGGGGAGGGGGGGGGGGTTAGGAGGCTTGGGAAAGGGGGTGAGAGAGAGAGTAAGATATATATATATATATATATATATATAGAGAGAGAGAGAGAGAGAGAGAGAGAGAGAGAGAGAGAGAGAAAGAGAGAGAGAGACTGAGAGAGAGAGAGAGACTGAGAGAGACTGAGAGAGAGAGAGAGAGAGAGAGAGAGAGAGAGAGAGAGAGAGAGAGAGAGAGTGAGAGAGAGAGAGAGGGGGGGAAGAGAGAGAGAGAGAGAGAGAGAGAGAGAGAGAGAGAGGGGGGGAGAGAAAGAGAGAGAGAGAGAGAGAGAGAGAGAGAGAGAGAGAGAGAGAGAGAGAGAGAGAGAGAGAGAGAGAGAGAGAGAGAGAGAGGAGAGAGAGAGAGAGTGAGAGAAAGAGACAGACACAGATGTAAACAAAGAGACAGACAGCGATCCAGAGACAGACAGATAGACAGAACGAGAGAAAAATAAATAAATAAAGAGTGATCGAAAGAGAGGCAGAAGGCGAGAGAACAGGGGAAGGGAAGGGAGATGGGGGGGGGAGAGAGAAGAGGGAGAAGGGGGCAAAAGAAAGGGGGACGCAGGGAAGGAGGGAGGGAGTGAGTGGGGAGGGGGGTAGGGAGTGCACAGGGGGGAGAGGCGACCCAAGCTGGCTAATTTGGAAGGACCCCCCCCGGTGGGCGACAAAGGTTTGAGAAATGCGACTGGGGGGAGAGGGGGAAGGGGCAGGGGGGGTAGGGGAAGGGGGTATGGGGGGTAGGGGGGGAAGAGGGGTAGGGGGCACCACGGCAGCCGGTGGACCTAACCGCTCACTGCCTAATAGAGTTATTTTCACCGGGTTCGGGTCGGCATGGCGCGGCGCGGCACGAAGGCAGCGCTGACATTACGAAGCCTCGAGGGGGTACAGGTGGGTGCTCGCTGACTGACTGCTCGCTGACTGACTGCTCGCTGACTGACTGCTTGCTGACTGAAAGCTCGCTGACTGAAAGCTCGCTGCCTGAAAGCTCGCTGACTGACTGAAAGCTCGCTGACTGACTGAAAGCTCGCTGCCTGAAAGCTCGCTGACTGACTGAAAGCTCGCTGACTGACTGAAAGCTCGCTGACTGAAAGCTCGCTGACTGACTGCTCGCTGACTGACTGAAAGCTCGCTGCCTGAAAGCTCGCTGATTGACTGCTCGCTGACTGAAAGCTCGCTGACTGTTCGCTGACTGAAAGCTCGCTGCCTGAAAGCTCTCT
>BOPN01005481.1:22500-27500 GCA_017312705.2 Penaeus japonicus
CCCTTCCCCTTCCCCTTCCCCTTCCCCTTCCCCTTCCCCTTCCCCTTCCCCTTCCACTTCCCCTTCCCCTTCCCCTTCCCTTTCCCCTTCCCTTCCCCTTCCACGTCCCCTTCCCCTTCCCCTTCCCCTTCCACGTCCCCTTCCCCTTCCCCTTCCCCTTCCCCTCCCTTCCCTTCTGCCCCCTTCTCTCCCTCTTCTCCTTCCCTTTCCCTCTTCTGCTCCCCCTTCTTAACTGTCTTTCTCATTACTTTTTCCTTCCTCCTCTCCTCATTTTGTTCCTCCTGTTTTTGAGATTTTTCTCATTGCTTTCTCCATTCCAGTTCACAGTTGTCTCTCCCACGTCATCAGTGGTGGGAGGAGGGGTCAGAGGGAGAGCGAGGAGGTGAGTACGGGGAGAAGAGGAAGGAAGGGAGCAGCAGGGAGAAGAGGTGGGTGGGAGGAAAGAGGAGACGGTGAGAGGAGGAGAAAGAGATGGGAAGGAGAGGAGGAGGGCATGGCAGGGAAGAGATGAAGGAGGAGGACGAGGGAAGGGGAAAGGATAAGACGAAAGAAGGGGATGAAAGGGGAGGATGAGAGATGGAAGAGAAACGTAGATACGAGGGGGGAAGGAGAGAAAGGTAGGTGATAAAGGAGGTAAGGGAGAAATAAATAGATAGGGGGGCGAACAGGTAGGGACGAAAGAGTTCAGGGGGGAGGGGGAAGGGAGAGGTAGGAAAGGTGGAGAGAAGAAGATAGGCAGGATGTAAAAGGAGGAACAGGAGTAGAGAGGCAGGAAAGGGGGATAAGAAAGGCAGAGGAGAGGGAGGAGGAAGGGGGGAGATAGAAAGGGGAAAGGGAGGAGGAAGTAAGGGGAAAGTGAGGAGGAAGGGAGGGAGAAGGAAGAAGATAGAGAAAAAAATGAAAAAAGTAGACGTGGCCGATTATAAAGATAGGAAAAGGGGAAGAGCTAATAACAGAATAACAGAAGGAAGAGAGAGAGAGAAAGAAAGAAAGAAAGAGAGAAAGAAAGAAAGAAAGAGAGAGAGAGAGAGAGAGAGAGAGAGAGAGAGAGAGAGAGAGAGAGAGAGAGAGAGAGAGAGAGAGAGAGAGAGAGAGAGAGAGAGAGAGAGAGAGAGAGAGAGAGAGAGAGAGAGAGAGAGAGAGAGAGAGAGAGAGAGAAAGAAAGAATGAAAGAGAGAGAGAGAAGGGAGGAGGGGGGATTTCATTGACAACCCCATAGCCGTGACGTCACACCCGGGAGTAAGCAGGAAAAGAGAGTAAAGTGAGGAGGAAAAGGGAAAGCGGTAGGAAAAGGGAAAGAGGGAAGGAAGAGAGGGAGGGAAGGAAGAGAGGAAGAGAGGAAGGGAGAGAGGGAGAGAGGGGGTTGGACCAAGCCTCGACGGCGGCACTGAATGAGGTTTTGGGGTTTATTTAGCCTCGGGCACCAAGTCCCATTATCCGCTGTATATAAACTGTCTCGACCGCTTGGATTTTGCGAAACCACCTGGGTACCTCGTCCGTGCAGGGGGGGTAGGGGGTAGGGGGTGGTGGGGAGATGGTGGGGAGGTGGGGGGGGGGAGGTGGAGGGGAAAGGGGTTCATCTGCCTGCTTGCCGCCGGTGTGAGAGTGGAGGAGGAGGAAGAGCAGGAGGAGGAGGTGGAAGAGGAGCAGGAGGTGGAGGAGGAAGGAGGAGGAGAAGGAGGAGGAAGAAGAGGAAGGGAGAAGAGGGAGGGAGGGAGGAAGAGAGAGGGATGGAAGGAGAAAGGAAGAGAAAAGGGGAAGGGAGAAAGGGAGAGAGAGAGAGAGAACGAGAGAGAGAGTGATAGAGAGAGAGAGAAAGAGAGAGAGAGAATGATAGAGAGAAAGAGAGAAGGAGAGAGAAAGAGAGAATGATAGAGAGAGAAAGTGAGAGAGAAAGAAAAGAGAGAGGGAGAGAGAGAGCGCAAAACAGAGGATAAGAAAAGAAAGAGAAATAAAGAACCAAAGAAAGTCTCTCCTGATGCCTTCGTTTTCCCGATCAACAATATATATTTTTTTTATCGTTTCATGGTGATGATGTTGGTGGTGATGATTGTGGTCTAGACGGTGATGGTGATGATGGTGGTGATGGTGGTGGTGGTGATGATGTTGGTGATGATGGTGGTGGTTTTTGACGGTGGTGGTGGTGGTGATGGTAATGATAATAATGATAACAATAAAGATGATGAAAAATGAAAAATAACAATACCACTTGATATTCATTATCATAATCACAAACCATCTCTTAATCTTAAACTCATTATATCCACAGCAAATTAATTAAGTAATTTAATGTATGAATAAATAAATAAATTGATTAATAAATTGATAAATAAAAAAAGATTAACGAATAAACAGATAAACTAATTTATAAACAGACAAACAGATCAATAACTGAAAGAATATAGATATCTACAAACATGACACTTTACGAAGGAATAAGAAAATAAAATCAAGAAATGAAAAAAAAGGTAGAGAAAATAAGAATAAAAAGGGAAGAATCGACTGAAGAATAAATAGAATAAACAGACAGACCGATCAGAGATAGAGAGAGAAAGAGAGAGAGAGAGAGAGAGAGAGAGAGAGAGAGAGAGAGAGAGAGAGAGAGAGAGAGAGAGAGAGAGAGAGAGAGAGAGAGAGAGAGAGAGAGAGAGAGAGAGAGAGAGAGAGAGAGAGTGAGAAAACGAAAACAAATGAAAGGAAGATAAGGGAGATAAGGGCGAAAATTGTATATCCATATACTCCTTTAGGAGCATTTTCTTCCCCCGAGGTGAACACGTAAAGATAGATGTTCGTTTATTTTCTATACAATTGAAAAGTATTTTCCCAGGATGTAAGGGTGGAGAGAGAGAGGGAGAGAGAGAGAGAGAGAGAGAGAGAGAGAGAGAGAGAGAGAGAGAGAGAGAGAGAGAGAGAGAGAGAGAGAGAGAGAGAGAGAGAGAGAGAGAGAGAGAGAGAGAGACAGAGAGAGAGAGAGAGAGAGAGAGAGAGAGAAAGTGAGAGAGAGAGAGAGAGAGAGAGAGAGAGAGAGAGAGAGAGAGAGAGAGAGAGAGAGAGAGAGAGAGAGAGAGAGAGAGAGAGAGAGAGAGAGAGAGAGAGAGAGAGAGAGAGAGAGAGAGGGGGGGGGGGTATATAGAGAGGGAGGGAGAGAGGGGAGATAGAGAGGGAGAAAGAGAGAGGGGGGGGTAAAGAGGGAGGGAGATAGATAGATAGAAAGAGAGAAAAGAGAGAGAGAGAGAGAGAGAGAGAGAGAGAGAGAGAGAGAGAGAGAGAGAACGAGATTCAGAGACAGAGACAGAGGAGAAAGAGGGAGGGAGGGAGGGACAGAAACAGATACAGAGAGAAAAATAAAAACAAAGAGAGATAGAGACAAAAGAGAGAGACAGAGACAGAGGCAGAGAGAGAGAGAGAATGACAAAGACAGAGACTGAAAGTAGAGAATAATTAGATGCTGAAAAAGAACAAGAAAGATCTTCAGCCAAGAACAGAAAAACAAAATCAGAAGAAATATGGAAAGAAAAGTTAGAAAAGAAAAATATAAGAAAAAGACAAAAGACAAAAAAAGGCATAAACCGGGAGTCAAAAAAGGGAAAATAATTTTTAAAAAAATTAGGAGGAGGAAACAAGAATAAAAAAACATAAAAAATAAGAGAAAAAAAATGATGAAAGAAAAGGGTAAGAAAAAGACGAAGGAAGAGAGAAAAAAAAGTATATATTTGAATTTGAGAAAAAAAACAATACTTAAATTAGTAAAGAAGAAAATAAGAAAGGAAGTGAAAAAAAACGTGTGAACAAAAAATAAGGAAAAAAAAAGAAATTTGAGATGAAAAAGAATAAGAATTTAGAACTGAAATGAATAAGTAAACGAATAAACAAACGGCGAGAAAAAAGCAAGAGGGAAAAGACAATAAGAGAGTAGAAGAAGAAGAAACAAAGAGAATAGCATCTCTTCTTTCCCTCTTCCTCCTCCTCCTCCTCCTTTTCCTCTTCTCCTCCTCCTCTACCTCCTCTTCATTCCCTCCCCCTCTTCCCCTCCTCCTCCCCCCCCCACCCCTCTACTTTCATTTCTCCTCTTCTTCGTCCTCCTCCTCCTCCTCTTCCGACCATCTCGTCTTTCCCCCACTTCTCCTCCCTTCCTCTCCCCAACCACTCCTCTTCCTCCTACCCCTCCTCCCATCCCCTTCCCCCACCTCCTCTTTCTTTCCCCTCCAACCATTCCCCTTTCTTCGTCCCCAACTCCCATTACCTCTTCTACCTTGTCTTTTCCACCCCTCCCCCACCCATCCTACCCCCCTCCCTTCCTCTCCCCCCCCCCCTCCTCCTCCTCCTCCTCCTCCTCCTTTTATCCCCTTCTTCCACCTTCTCCTTCTTATATCCCCTCCTCTCTCCCTCCCCTCCCCTCCACCCCTACCCACTTTCCTCGTCCCCTTCTCTTACCACCTCCTCTATCCCTCCACCTATCCCCTCCCTCCCTCCCTCCCCTCCTCTTACCACTACTTCCCCCACCCCTACCACCCCCCACCCCCCACCCCTACCACCCCCCAACCCCTCCAACCCCACAACACCCCATCCAACCCCAACCACCCCCACAAACACCCCTACCACCCCAACAACCCCCCCTCTCCCCCACAACCCCCAACCCCAACCCCCCTCACAACCCCCCCCCACAACCCCACCACCCAACCCCCCCCCAACCACCAACCCCCCAACCCCCACAACCCCCCTAGCACAGTATCGGGGTTCCACAAGTCCCCAAGAAAGTCAGTTTAGATGAAAGAGGGAAATGGGTATGGAATATTCTCGGCTAGAGGCGACTCGGAGTCCCAAGGGTGCAGTGTGCGCGCAACGTAGAAAATTAAGAAGAATCCCCCGGGGAGCGAGTTTCTCTTCTGCCCGGCTCACTCAGGGCCATTCTTACTTTTGGAAATCGAATAATGTCTTCACTGGGAGATGCAGCGGTGCCCTCGACGGCCGTTACACCGATAAGCGCGCCAGATTTGAAT
>BOPN01005481.1:47500-50000 GCA_017312705.2 Penaeus japonicus
TGCCACTGTTAACGCATTTATGTTATTGTTATTAATTTAAATGTTACTGCTACTCTTCTAGCATCATTATCCTAATGTGATTATTATTTCATGATCAGCTTTGTCAGCTTCATGTATATAATGTATGGATATATGTGTATATATATGTGTATTTATAGATATGTAGGTATATGTATATATATATATATATATATATATATATATATATATATATATATATATATATAAAAATATATATGTGTGTGTGTGTGTGTGTGTGTGTGTGTCTATGTGTGTGTGTGTGTATGTGTGTGTGTGTGTGTGTGTGTGCTTGAGTGTATCTTTGTGTGTGTGTGTGTATGTGTGTTTGTGTGTGTGTGTGTGTTTGAGTGTATCTTTGTGTGTGTGTGTGCTTGAGTGTATCTTTGTGTGTGTGTGTGTGCGTTTATACACATGTACATACCTTCATGAAACACACCCCACTTCCCCCAGTCTCCGCCCTTTCGCCATCCCACACCATCAGCGTATGTCTCCTTTGCAATAAAGTCTGCAAGAACAAGCATCATTTTAACCCCCCCCCCACCTCCCCCTTCCCCTTACCACTACCCCCCTCCCCCTCCCCCTTCCCCTCACCACTAACCCCCCTCCCCCTCCCCCTCCCCGCCACCGCTTTAGAACGTCACCAAAAATGAATTTATATCATAAGTTCCTGGTCATATAGCCTTTAATAATAATAATGAAGTCCTTTGAGCTCCTTTTTTTGTGGGGGGGAGGAGGGGAGGAGGGGGGGAGGGGAACGGAGTAGGGGAAAAAGAAAGTAATAAACGAGAGAGAGAGAGAGAGAGAGAGAGAGAGAGAGAGAAAAAAAAAAAAAAAAAAAAAACGAAAAGAAAACGAGACAGATAAGGAAGACAGAAAGAAAATTCATATCTGTATTAATCCTCCATCTATATTTATATATTCTTGAGGCGGGAAGATACCCCTGATATCAAAATGTGATCTCCCCTCCTCCCTCCCCCCTCACCCCTCCCTCCTCCCCCCTCACCCATCCTCCCCCCTCCATCCTCACCCCACCCCCTTCGTCTTTCCCTCGATCCCTTACCGTCCACGCACACATACATACACATATACATACACATACACATACACACATATACGCACGCACACAAACATACTTTCCGTTTCTTTTTTCTTTTTTCTTTTGTTTTTCGAAACTTTGACCTCAAGGTTTTTTTTCTTTCTTTCTTTCTTTCTTTTATCGTTATTATCATTTTTATCCTTGTTGCTGTTACTATTATCGTTTTCCTCCCTATCATTTTCATATCATAATCTTATCATATTATTATAATCATATGGCAATGACTTTATCATTATCGACATTATCATCATCAATATCATCCCCATCTTCATTGGTTTCACAGTTATTCATAGTTTTCAAAATATTTCGTCTCGCCACTCCTCTCCCTTTATCCCTCTCGTTCCATATTTATCGTTCGGAATTTCCTCAGGAAGTTGATGAAGTCTACGGGAGTTAAACATACATTTATAACGAATATCCTTTGATACAGTATATTCACGTAAATACAAGTAAGATGTACAATCAAAGATAACGATGTGAGATATGTATTGATAAATTATTTTATTGATAATATTAACACAATAAGAGCGAGTATTGATCAAATATGTATACTATATTAATATGATATATAATATATATATAAATATATAATAATATGATATTATAATATTATATATTTATATATAATAGATAATATTAAAATGTAATAATTAGTAATCTGTATTAATATTAAAAATTATATTAATAATAAAATGTATAATAAAAAAACTATATTAATAATAAAAATTAAAATAATAATTAAAAACTTATTATTACAAAAATTATAATATCATTAAAATTATAATATTATAAAAAAATATACACATTAAAAAATATACACATTAAAAAATATACACATTAAAAACTATACACATTAAAAACTATACACATTAAAAAACTATACACATTAAAAAATATACACATTAAAAAATATACACATTAAAAAATATACACATTAAAAACTATACACATTAAAAACTATACACATTAATAACTATACACATTAAAAAATATACACATTAAAAACTATACACATTAAAAAATAAACAGTCACACAAAAAAGACAAAAACATATCAGCAAACGACAGGAAACAAACAACAAGCACAAACACATAACAACTTCCACATACATACGAGCCGTACGCACACACACGCACATAGCACACCGAGACGAAACACGTACACGTACACACTCATCAACACAGACACACAAAACGCACACAGCACACCGAGACGATACACGTACACGTATACACTCATCAACACAGACACACAAAACGCACACAGACAAGACGTACACAAAATATGCTGTCTGCCGTCCTAGGAAACACAAACGTTGTATATTACATGATATTGACTTTGGACTCTGGGGGTATACAAGTAGAGGAGGAGGAGGAGGAGGAG
>BOPN01005481.1:82500-90000 GCA_017312705.2 Penaeus japonicus
AAGGGAAGGGAAGGGAAGGGAAGGGAAGGGAAGAAGGAGGGAGGAGGGAGGAGGAGGGTGGGAGGGAGGGAAGGGAAGGAATGGGAAGGGAAGGGAAGGGAGGGAGGGGTGGGAGGGAGGGTGGGAAGGGAAGGGAAGGGATGGGAGGGTGGGAGGAGGGATGGGAGGAAGGAGAGAGGACGGTAGGGTGGGAGGGATGGAGGGATGGGAGGAGGGAGGGACGGAAGGGATGGGAAGGGAAGGGAAGGGAAGAGAGGAGGGAGGGATGGGAGGAAGGAGGGAGGGTGGGAGGGATGGGAGGAGGGAGGGATGAGAGGGATGGGAGGAAGGAGGGAAGGGAAGGGAAGGGAGGGGGGGAGGGAGGAGGGAGGAGGGAGGGTGGGAGGGAGGGAAGGGGGAAGGGAAGAGAAGGGAGGGAAGGGAAGGGAAGGGAAGGGAGGAGATAGGGAGAGAGAGAGAGAGAGAGAGAGAGAGAGAGAGAGAACTTCTAAACCCACTTCTTTCCTCCGTCTTATCCACCTTCATCCACCTCTGTCCACCGCCCACGCATTCTTCCTCCCGAAAATGGAACTGGAAGAGAATGGATGGAAAATGGAGAGTGGAAAGAAGGTAGAAAGAGAGCTGGAAGAAAGAAGGAGATATGGATAAAGGAGTGATGAAAGAGAGAGAGAGAGAGAGAGACAGACAGACAGACAGACAGACTGACTGACAGAGAGAGACAGACAGACAGACAGAGAGATAGAAATATAGATAGATAGATAGATAGAGAGAGAGAGAGAGAGAAAGAGAGAGAGACAAACAGACAGAGAGAGAGAGAGAGAGAGAGAGAGAGAGAGAGAGAGAGAGAAACAGAGAGAGAGAGAGAGAGACAAAGAGACAGAGAGAGAGAGAAGAAGAAAAAAAGAGAGAGAGAAACAGACAGAGAGAGAGAGAGAGAGAAACAGAGAGAGAGAGAAACAGACAGAGAGAGAGAGAGAGAGAGAGAGAAACAGACAGATAGAGACAGAAACAGAGCGAGAGAGCGAAAGAGCGACTGAGAGAGAGAATGAGCGAGAGAAAAGGGAAAGAGGGAGCCACAGAGCTTGATGGCAGGAAGTCAGAGCAGTGTTATGCCTCACCAGAGTGCGCTTCGGAGAACTTTAATGCATAGGTAATGGAGTAACCCAGATCACCGGCACGAATTCCAAACCGATTAAAAACCATTCCATGATCGGTGTTCGGGTGCCACTGGGGAGGGAGGGAGGGGGAGGAGGAGGGGAAGGGAGGAGGAGGGGAAGGGGAGGTGGGAGGTGGGGAGGGAGGGGGAGGGAGGAAGGAGGGAGGGAGGGAGGGAGGGGGAGGGGAGGAGGAGGGAGGGAGGAGGAGGGGAAGGGGAAGAGGGAGGGAGGAGGGAGGGAGGAGGAGGGAGGGAGGAGGAGGAGGGTATGGTTCTGGGACGGTAGGATTGTGTGTGTACGTTTGTGTGTGTGGGGGGGAGGGGGGTATATTTGTGTGTTGTGGATTTGTATGTGACCGTGTGTGTGTGTGTGTGTAGGTGTGTAGGCGTGTGTGTGTGTGTGTGTGTGTGTGTGTGTGTGTGTGTGGGTGTGTGTGTGTGTGTGTGTGTGTGTGTGTGTGTATATAGGTAGGTGTGTGTGTGTGTGTGTAGGTGTGTGTGTGTGTGTGTATGTGTGTATATAGGTAGGTGTGTGTGTGTGTGTAGGTGTGTGTGTGTGTGTGCCTGTATGTGTGCTTGTGTTCTGTGCGTCCGTCCATGTGTTCCTGTGCTTATAAACAGATTCCATATATACATTGTACGCACGTGTATAACATCAAAATACCTGTGTTTTTTTGTTTTTGTTTTTTTTCCAACATACCCATGCATACATTCAAGACCGTGTAAACACAGAGCACACAACCCATCTCCCTCTACCGTCGATCCACACAGCTCGAAGCAGAGACAAACACTCGTAAACATTGGCTCATTACACCCAATTCAAAACAAACATCCATTCGTAATAATCCAAAGGCGAACCAAACCGCCTTTTTGACGAAGAAGAAAAAAAGAAAATTAAAGAAAAGACAAGAAAAGAGAAGAAAAAAGACACGTCAACACTTACTAGGCTTCCTCAGGTCAGGGAGTTCGGAGAGTGGGCGAGTGTGGGAGAAGATGCTGTCGCCGGATAAGGAGGGCGAGGAAGTGGTGGTGGTGATGGTGGTGGCGATGGTGGTGGCGTTGGTGTGGGAGGAACCGTTCCTCTTTGCTCCTCCTAGTCTTCTCCCTCCTCCTCCTCCTCCTCCTCCTCCTATTGGTATAGGTCTTTCTCCTCTTTCTCCTGTCGCTTCGTTTCGACTTATTCCTCCTCCTGTTCCTCTTATTCCTCCTGCTCCTGCTCCTCCTCCTCCTCCTCCTATCCCTACTCCTCCTCCTCCTCCTCCTCCTCCTCTTGAATCAACACCTCTTCTTCTTACCCCGGGGGACTCGCAACCCCCAGTCGAGACTCCCGTGCTTGCTCCTCCTCCTCCTCCTCCTCCTCCTCCTCCCCCTCTTCCTCCTCTTTCTCCTCCTCCTCCTCCTCCTCCTCCACCTCCTCCACCTCCTCCACCTCCTCCTCCATTACTCGTAGTGTGGCAGTCCATCTCTTCTACCTCTTCTTCCTCCTCCTCTTCTTCCTCTTCCACCACCACCTCCTCCTCCACTTCCAACACCTCCTCCTCCTCCTGCTCCTCCTCCACCCCGCCCTCCAGCTTCATGCCCCGGGACGCTCTGCCCTTCTTGCTCCCACTCGACGCGAGGATGCTGGCACCGTCCTCCAGCATTCCGTTGGTGCAGTGGGCTGGTGAGAGAAAGATTGCGTTCGTGAGAGAAAGATTGCGTTCGTGAGAGAAAGATTGCGTTCGTGAGAGAAAGATTGCGTTCGTGAGAGAAAGATTGCGTTCGTGAGAGAAAGATTGCGTTCGTGAGAGAAAGATTGCGTTCGTGAGAGAAAGATTGCGTTGGTGAGAGAAAGATTGCGTTCGTGAGAGAAAGATTGCGTTCGTGAGAGAGAGATTCCGTTGGTGCAGTGGGCTGGTGAGAGAAAGATTGCGTTTATGATGAAAAGAAACTGCGTTGGTGAGAGAAAGTTTGCGTTGATGGAGAAAAGAAATTATGTTAGTGATTTGATGATTGCATTAGTAAGAAGAAAAAAATAAACATTTAGATTGCGTTAACGGGTAAAAGACACTACGTTGTTGTATAAAAGATTGCGTTGATGAGAAAAAAAGATACATACATAAAGAACGCACTTACATAAAGGACGAACCAATTACCTAGAGGAACCAACCAATTACCTAGAGGAACCAACCAATTACCTAGAGGAACCAACCAATTACCTAGAGGAACCAATTACCTAGAGGAACCCATTACCTAGAGGAACCAACCAGTTACCTAGAGGAGCCAATTACGGTTCGTTCAGAGGCGAAGACCGTTTTCTTTCACATCAACACAACTAAATAAAAGACAAAAACATTAACAACAACAACAAAAACAACAACAACCAAAGCAACGAAACAATTACACTCTATTACAACAAGAACAACAAGAACTTCAACTATATATATAACTAAATGAAAGATGATTCCATAAATATGTAAACAAATGCAAAAATTAGAGAGAAAAGGTACTAGAAGAATGATTGGTTATTGGTACATTAATTGAATGGTGATGATCAAGAGAGAGAGAGAGAGATACGTACACACACACATACACACACACAACTAATCAGATTTCCAGTGAAACCCGCCAGTCGCCGTTTCCTATTGAAGTATTTCAGTGGCTTCGCTTAGTGTGGCGTGACAAGCCAAAGCTGATATTTGTTGTTGTTGTTCGCCGTCCCCGATTATCATTTCTTGATAGTTTATCTCGGGGCGCCACCATTAGTATTTAATAAGCAGATATGACCTACATCGATGTAATATTCTTATACTAATGTCCGTTTTCTTTTCTTCTTTTCCAGTGTGATAGCGAGAGTGAAGGAGATAAGGTAAGGCTCATCATTTCCACGTCTCTACGTATTAAACTTTTACCTTGTTAGCATATTGGGTCATATTGGGTCATATTGGGTCATATTGGGTTACCGTTCTACGAGGGAGGAGTCTGTCCCATCGGTTAAGCGGAAACGCATCATTGTTATGGATTCGGATTTTGTATTTCATTCCTGGTTTTGAAGTTTTGCCCTGATAATAAGATGCAAGTATTCATTAGCGGGGCAATCTTGTAATTATACTTAATAACAGCGTTTGAGATTGTACACTATATTGGACGTAACAAACGAGACAATTAATAACTGGATGATTATGCGCGTAACGACCAATTAAGCCGTAATTGCGGGCGCAGACACGCAACCCGGAATTATCTTTTCCCCTTCGCTCACAAAAGGTCAACACGTCTGTCCCAGGTCGCAAGATACCTCTGGGAACACGCGGATAAAAAAAAATGCGACCTTTTCCCTTGGTCATGTCAAGGACTGGTGAAACAAGCAAAGAAACAAAGAAACAAACAAAAAAAAAGGATTCCAGTAACCGCCTCTCTCTCTCTCTCTCTCTCTCTATCTCTCTCTTCCTTTCTTCTTCTTTTTCTTCTTCTTCTTTTTCTCTCTCTCTATCTATCTCTTTATCTATCTATCTATCTATCTATCTCTCCTCTCCTTCTCCCTCTCCCTCTTCCTCTCCCTCTCCCTCTCACTATCCCTCTCACTCTCCCTTTCCCTCTCCTTGTCCCTCTCTTTATCCCTCTCCCTCTTCCCCTCCCTCTCCCTCTTCCTCTCCCTCTCACTATCCCTCTCCCTCTCACTATCCCTCTCCCTCTCCTTATCCCTCTCCCTCTTCTTCTCCCTCTCCCTCTCACTATCCCTCTTACTCTCCCTCTCCCTCTCTTTCCCATCGACCACGTCCCTATCCTTCATGCAAGGCTCCCCTCCCCCCCCTATCCTCTGTGCTTCATCCTTCATAACTAGAAGACGAAGAATAAGCAAGAAGGAAGGGAGAAAGAAAAAACAAGAAAACATAGCCAGAAGACTAAGAAAGAAAGAAAGAAAGAAGGAGAGAAAAAGTAAACAAGAAATTATAACCAGAATCCTAAGAAAGAAAGAAAGAAAGAAAACAAGATTACATAACCAGAAGACTATGTAAAATGTGAAAGAGAGAAAGAAAGGACACAAGAATACAAAAAAGGAAGGAAAGAAAGAAGAAAGAAAGAACACATAACCAGAAGTCTAATAGAAAGAAGGAGGAGACAAACAAGAAAAGTTACAAATACATAAATGTATGAAAGTCTGGTAATAACATGCAGTTTGTTCTAATACATATATAAATACATAATACAGGCAAGGAAAATTGATAAACGAGAGAGAAGGAATGGAGAGAAAGAGAGAGAGAGAGAGATAGCGAGAGAGAGAGAGAGAGAGAGAGAGAGAGAGAGAGAGAGAGAGAGAGAGAGATTAAGAGAGAGAGAGAGATTAAGAGAGAGAGAGAGACAGAGAGAAAGAATGAGAGAGAGAGAGAGAGAGAGAGAGAGAGAATGAGAGAAAGAATGAGAGAGAGAGAGAAAGAGAGAGAGAGAGAGAGAGAGAGGAATAGAAGAGAAAAAGAGAAAGAGAGAGAGAGAGAGAGGGAAAGAGAGAGCGACAAACAAAGAGACAGAAGTAGACAAACAAAACAGACAGACAAAATTGATGATGGTGACACCAGAGATGATGGCGTAGAATAACATCACTGAATCACAAACACGAATCAGCTGTTAACACTTCAAAGGCAATAGCACTCATACAAAATAACAGATATCTACGGAGAGAAAGAGGAAGAGAAGAGAAAAGAGAAAAGAAAGATAGAAAGAGCAAGACAAAAAAGAAAGAGGGAGAAGAGAAAAAGAGAGTTGTAAGAGAAATAAAATAAAAGGAGAAGAGAAAGAAGAGAGAGAAAGAGAAGAGAAGAGACAAAGACCATGGAAAGAGAGAATGAGAAGAGACTAAGAGCAAAGAAAGAGAGAAAGAGAAGATAAAGAGAGAAAGAGAAGAGAAAGAAAGAATGAAAGAAAGAGAAGAGAAAGAGAGAAAGGGAAGAGAAAGAGAAGATAAAGAGAGAAAGAGAAGAGAAAGAAAGAATGAAAGAAAGAGAAGAGAAAGAGAGAAAGGGAAGAGAAAGAGAAGATAAAGAGAGAAAGAGAAGAGAAAGAAAGAATGAAAGAAAGAGAAGAGAAAGAGAGAAAGGGAAGAGAAAGAGAGAAAGAGAAGAGAAAGAGAGAAAGAGAAGAGGAAAAGAGAAGAGAAAGAGAAAAGAAAGAAAGAATGAGAGAAAGAGAAGAGAAAGAGAGAAAGAGAAGAGAAATAGAGAAAGAGAAGAGGAAGAGAATAAGAGAAGAGAAATAGAGGAAGAGAAGAAAAATAGAGAAAGAGAAGAGGAAGAGAATAAGAGAAGAGAAATAGAGAAAGAGGAGAAAGATAGAGGAAGATCGATAATGAAATCTCAAGCGTACCTCTTTTCGTTTTCTGTAGTCTGGACAGACAGAAAAAAGGGGGAACTAAATTAATTGCGGAGAAGGTGAGCACTTAAATTATTTAACGAGATAAATTAAATCCTTCGCTTTATTTTGCACAATTTAGGACCCAAAGCTAGATTAATTATGCAATAAAATGCAAATCGTGCAAACATTATAATTATTTTTCACCAAATGAAAAAGATTTCCTACCGTCACGTGAAATATAAAATAAAATCCAAAGAGCATTCATTTCAGGATTTCTGGTTTTTCTTTCGTCTAATGTTTTCAAAGATCCATGACTGATAATTGTCTGAAATATATTTTGCTTAAATCCGTATTCCTGGGTTGCTTTCTTTAAGAATTTTCGAATGAAATTACCTTTCCATTCCTTCAAAGATATATGCGTTCTATGAAAGCGAGTGAGAGAGAGAGGGGGAAGGGAGGGAGGGAGAGAAAGAGAGAGAGGTAGAGAGAGGGGAGGGAGTGAGGGGAGAGGTAGAGAGAGGGGAGGGAGGGAGGGGGAGAGGGAGAGAGAGGGGAGAGAGAGAGAGAGAGAGAGAGAGAGAGAGAGAGAGAGAGGAGAGAGAGAGAGAGAGAGAGAGAGAGAGAGGGAGGGAGGGAGGGAGAGAAAGAGAGAGAGAGAGAGAGGGGAGGGAGGGAAGGAGGGGGAAAGGTAGAGAGGGGGAGGGAGGGAAGGAGGGGGAGAGGTAGAAAGGAGGGAGGGAGGGAGGGGGAGAGAGAGGGGGGGAGGGAGGGAGGGAGAGAAAGAGAGAGAGAGAGAGGGGGGGGAGGGAGGGAGGGGGAGAGGTAGGGAGAGAGAGAGAGAGAGAGAGAGAGAGAGAGAGAGAGAGAGAGAGAGAGAGAGAGAGAGAGAGAGAGAGAGAGAGAGAGAGAGAGAGAGAGAGGGAGGGTGAGGGGGGAGTGAGGGAGAGAAAGAGAGAGGTAGAGAGAGAGAGAGAGAGAGAGAGAGAGAGAGAGAGAGAGAGAGAGAGAGAGAGGGAGGG
>BOPN01005481.1:95000-96909 GCA_017312705.2 Penaeus japonicus
TTCTGTCCCCTGGTACTTCTCCTTTCTCCTCTCTTCTCCTCTCCTCTCCTCTCCTCTCCTCGCTCCTCTCCTCTCACCCGATCCTCTTCCTTCTCCTCCTCTTCCTCCTCCTACTATTCTCCCTCTTCCCCCTCCTCCCCCTCCTCCTTCTCCTCCTCCTCCTTCTCCCCCACCCAATCCTTCTACTTCCCCTCCTGTTCCTCCTCCTCTTCCCCCTCCTCCTCCTCCTCCTACTTCTCCTCCTCCTCCTCCTCCTCCTCCTCCTCCTCCCCCACCCAATCCTTCTACTTCCCCTCCTCCTCCTCCTACCCCTCCTCCTCTTCCCCTTCCTCCTCTTCCTCCCCCTCCTCCTCCTCTTCCCCCTCCTCCTCTTCCTCCCCCTCCTCCTCCCCCTCCATCCTCCCCCTCCTCCTCCCCCTCCTCCTCCCCCTCCATCTCCCCCTCCTCCTCTCCCTCCTCCTCCTCCCCCTCATCTTCCCCCTCCTCCTCTTCCCCCCAGTCCCCCCCTACCCCCACCCCCACCCCTCCCGCCGCCCCCGAACAGCCTTCCTTCCAATTTCTCATTTGCAAGTAATTACGAAAATGTAAAACTGTCAAATTGGGAGCGAATATACAAGAGAATTTTTTTGTCGACCGCTTCGAGAATATATATACATATATATATCTGTATCGAAATGATGATATATATATGCAAATGAGGAGAGTGAGCCATCAGGAAAGTTTAGAAGAGAAGAGGTCTGTGGAAATCCATCGAAATTCAACGATAACGCGATCCGTAATTATCATTAGTTTCGCTTTACTGCAACCTCTCTCCGTGGTATTCCCTTCTTTTTCTGGGCCTTTTAATGGTGTATTATCATATCTATTATTGTGCCATTTCTACAGTATCTTTTATTCATGTCGTGTATATGAATTTTGTCTGTTTGTTTGTTTGTTTCGGATTTATATTCCTTCAAAGTTGAGTAAGCGACTCCGTTCTGCAACCCGTAATTAATCAACGCGCCATCAACTACAACCGCCATTTTATTATTATTATTTTTTTATTTTTTTATTTATTTATTTTTTTTTTTTTTAGTAAACCCTTTTTTATCTTTTTCTTTTCTTCCTTCTTTTCTCTCTTATATTTTTTTCTTCTGGAATAAATTCGCATCTCATTTTCTTAATTCATATCATATAAATCCAAGTCCAGCAATTCAAGCCTTTATTTCCTCTCTTTTTAATTATCTCGTTTATCTTTCTGTTCCTTCGAATTATTTCTATCGTTCTATATTTTCTGACTCTCTCAGCTTTCTCTTCTTTTCTTTACTAGTGCTTATTCATTTTTCATTTTCTGTCTCCCTCTTCTTTCTTCTTCTTCTTCTTTTTCTTCTTCTTACTTCTATCATCATCATCATCTTCCTCATACTCCTCGTAGTCCTTCTTCATCCTATTCCTCCTCCTCCTCCTCCTCTTCTTCCTCTCCTTCATCCTCCTCTTCCTCCTCTTCCTTTTATACTTCCTCCTCCTCCTCCTCATCATCATCATCATCACCCCCCTCACCCTCCCCTCCTCATCTTCCTCCTCCCTCCTCCTTCCTCCTTCCTCCCTCCTCCCTCTTCCCTATTCCCTCCTTCCTCCTCTCTCCTCCCTCCTCCCTCCTCTCTCCTCCCTCCTCCTTCCTCCTTCCTCCCTCCTCCCTCTTCCCTATTCCCTCCTCCCTCCTCTCTCCTCCCTCCTCCTTTCTCCTCCTTCCTCATTCCTCCTTCCTCCTTCTCCACCACAACAATCTCCATCTCCCTCCCTCCCTCCTCCTCCTCCTTCCCCCCTCTTCTCTTCTCTCCTCCTCCTTCCTCCCCCTCTTCCCTCCTCCTCCTCCTCCTCCTCCTCCTCCTCCTCCTCTTCCCTCCTCCCTCCTCTTCCCTCCTCCCTC
>BOPN01005482.1:5000-7500 GCA_017312705.2 Penaeus japonicus
CATGTGGTTCAACAGTTACAATAAAACAACATAACATGAACAACCAGCAAAATATTTTCCCATGGCGGATTAATAGGCAACATGGGACGAGAGCGCTTGTTAAAACCTTTTTGCTTCTGGACTATATATGCCGTGAAATACAGATAAAATATAGAGGTGTAAATATCATCAATCTGTCTATCTGTCATCTGCATATATCTATCTGCACACACACACACACACGCACACACACACACACACACACACACACACACACACACACACACACACACACAAACACACTCATACACACACCTCTATGTATTTACCTTTGGGTACGTATGTAGATGAGAACAATAATAAGGATGACAATAATTACCGTGATAAGGATGGTGATTATAATAGTGATGATGATGATGATAATCATAAAGCTGTAAACACTGTTAGAGTGAAAATATTATTGAAATATTAGTTTTAAGGTTGAAGATGATGATAATAATGATACTGAAACAACTAGTAGTGACGATAAGGAACCATTATGATGATAATATTGAATACTGTATATGAATGACACTAAAAAATAATTTTCAAAAGTGATAAGAATAATTGGCTGATGATATTGATAACAAAGATAGTTATGAAAATAACAGTAACAACAGTCTTACCATTTACCCTCATATACAATAGAGTCTCAACCAGAATCCCATTCAATCCCAATTTCCTTCGTTCTGTCCAAGAATTAACAGCATGATATTGATAACAAAGATAGTTATGAAAATAACAGTAACAACAGTCTTACCATTTACCCTCATATACAATAGAGTCTCAACCAGAATCCCATTCAATCCCAATTTCCTTCGTTCTGTCCAAGAATTAACAGCATTTTCCCCGTCGTGTCGCTCGGTCTCCCATCTCATCATCTCCTTTTGCAGGGCTGATGGACTCGACTAACTTGGGGAGAAAATGGTTTAAGTTGCTAAGTGGGGAGTCAAGGCTATTTCTAGTATGTGTATGGCAAAGGGGAGACTCATACTTGTACACGTTCAGACACGTAAGGATAGGTAGATGCGGATATATGTGTTTATGTATATGGTGTGTGTGTTTTGTATGGAGGGAGGGAGGGAGGGAGGGAGGGAGGGAGGGAGGGAGGGAGGGAGAGAGAGAGAGAGAGAGAAAGAGAAAGATAGATAGAGAGAGAGAGAAACGGACACACACACACACAGAACCAAACAAACAAACCATGAACACAAATACCGTACTTACTATCTCGTTTCCTTCCATTGTGTTTCCTCTGATACGAATAATATATCACCGCGTACTTTTCTCTCAAAAAAAGAAAGGAAAAAAAGAAGAAGAAGAAAAAAAAAAAACAGACGTCACAATCCACAACTGTCACACCACGTTCTTTTATCCCTTACAAAAACAAAACCAAGACCAAAAACAAACAAACAAACATACATCACAACCCAAGTTCTGCCCAACGGGAAACGGGAAGGAAATTGCCTAAGCTTGAACTCATGACCCTCTTGTGACCTGGCAAAAGGAAGAGGTCTTATTTCTCCTTTATTGCATCATTTTCCTTATTTGTATATTCATTTAACTATTTCTGCATTGTTGTTATGTGTAATCACGATTTAATTTATTTTTATTAGGAATACCGTTAACATTTTTTTTTATAAGTGTCATACCTGTTATCAGCGTCATATCATTATAATCATTATTACTCCTATTGTCATTATTGTCAATATCATAATCATCAGCACTATTATTATTATTATCATCATTATTATGGTTATCATCATCATACCACGATATACCTGCAACATCCATATATCTTCGTACATTCACTCTCTTTGTTTTAGCTATTTCATAATAATAATGATAGTAACAACTGCAATGATAATGATGATAATTATGATGGTGGTGATGATGATGACAATGATGATGGTGGTGGTGATAATGATGATGATGATGATGATGGTGGTGGTGGTGATGATGATGATGATAATGATGATGGTGGCGATGGTGATGATGATAATGATGATGAAGATGGTAATGATAATGAGGATAATACAGACGATGATTCCCATTCTAAACACATTTTAAACAACACCAATAAACATACCTGGCAACACCCACCCATGCATTCACTCCCTCAGTAATAACTATTCTAACAAGAAAATGCGAAAAAAGACAAAGTTACCGCGACGGCGAAACACAACAGGAGGGCAAAGCTATAACAGTCCATCCACTCTTTCCAAATACAGACAAGGCAATTACGTGGGGGGAGAATTGTCGTTATCCAAACAGAAAAAATGATATATGGAACAACGCACTCAAATGTGAGAGGAAAGAGAGAGAGGTAGAGAGAAAGGAAAGAGAGTGAGAGGTAGAGGGAGACTGAGAAGTGGAGTGAGAGTGAGAGTGAGGAGTGAGGAATGAAGAGTGAGAGTTTGAGTTAAGGTTAGAATGAAGGTGAGAGGAAGAATGAGAGTGAGAGTGAGCGTGGGAGTGAGAGTAG
>BOPN01005482.1:62500-70000 GCA_017312705.2 Penaeus japonicus
GCCACATGAGACCATTCATTATTATTCCCTCAATTAGATAATTGGTCAATTAAACCTATTAGATCTCTGAACACTGAAAAAGACTGATATTTTTTCCAAAACCAAAGTAGATTTGGTTGTGTTGGTCCGTGGCAGTAAAGCGTTCTTTTCTCTGCCTCAAAACCTATGATATGAAAAGAACGCGGCAGTCTACATACTGCCGCTACCCCACTATGGAGTATGGAATATATATGTCGGAATCATTCATCCCACAATTTTTTTTGGCCACAAATAAATATAATTATGTTTCGTTCAACTTTAATTGGAATACTGAAGGTATTGTCATGCTGTTGATATTGCCTTTCTGCTTGTCGGATGTTGATTGACTTTCAGTTTCAGTGTACCTAAAGGTAGGGGTGGCGGCAGTATGTAGACTACCGCGTTCTTTTCATATCATAGGTTTTGAGGCAGAGAAAAAGAACGCTTTACTGCCACGGACCAACACAACCAAATCTACTTTGGTTTTGGAAAAATATATATATATATATATATATATATATATATATATATATATATATGTATATATATACATATATACATATATATATATATATATATATATATATATATATACATATATACATACACACATATACATATATATATATATATATATATATATATATATATATATATATATATATATATATATATACATATATGTTTATATATATACATATATATATATATATATATATATATATATATATATATATATATATATATATATATATATATATATATATATGTATATAACACACACACACACACACACACACATATATATATATATATATATATATATATATATATATTTATGTGTGTGTGTGTGTGTGTGTGTGTGTGTGTATGTGTGTGTGTGTATGTGTATGCGTATGTATATATGCATATATATATATATATATATATATATATATATATATATATATATATATATATATATATATATTGTAAAGGGTTTCTTCTGGTGGTTTCACATCAATTGTTGTCAGTCGCTGACTGACCATTTGGTCGTTTGTTTGTTTGTTGGCGTGTGTGTGTGTGTGCGAATTCCTTTTTGATTTCTCGCCACCAAAGCAACGTAGGTGACCCACTCAGCATGGACGGTCACTTAGCCCCGGTCTTCTCGCCTATTCACACTCATGTGAGTATACTGTAATGTATTAATATTATCTCCTGATACACTTCGACTATATTAAAGTGTATATATTGTGAAAATGAATATTGTTGCTGGTTTTACAATGTTGTTTTTCTAGCCTCCATAGGTGAATGCTGATTTGAGCTGTTGAACTGCTGTTCTGGTATTGCCGTTATAACTGACCCGAGTTGCGCTCTGGTGCCACAACCTTTGGCTCCACAAACTCTGGTGTTACAACCTGAATATCAAGAATACCGTCTGCTTCACACCGTACAAAGACTACCATATCTATATTTTGTTTGTGCTGTTCTGTTTATTTTGTTGCTGTAAATAAGTGTAAATATATGTGGTTTGGATATGACCAAGTTTGCTTTTTAACCTCGAGTGGTTTCCAAGGATCATAAATAAAAGAAACCAAAGGGGCCAAAAAGACCTTGAATAATAACGAAACCACCGACATACATACATACATACATACATACATATATATACACACTCACACTCACACACAAACACACATTTATACATATATGTGTGTATGTTTGTCTGTACGTGTACAATTGTACATGTGCGTGTACATTTACGTGAGGGTGTGCGTGAGTGTGCGTGTGCGTGTGGACAGAGAATGAGGAGCGTCGACCCCCATACCAAAACATCGTCCCATTTCCCCCCCACCCATCCGCCAACATATACCACGAACCAACAGCGCTACCACTCTCACTACCACAACCCCGGTGGACGCCCGGGGTCTGAGCGCCCGGTTTGTTATTTGCTGCAACTGGATATTGCTCACTTCTGGAGAGAAAGTGATAAAAACGACCTCTTGCATTTGCATGATATACTCGGGCGGTGCTTCACGAGTGTGCATGAAAGGAATGCCGTTTCTGTCCTCTCCTCTGCTGGCTCTGGGCATTGCCATGGGATGCACGATTGCACAGTTCTCCTCTCTGTTCTTTGTTTTAGATGGAGATATAACAGATATGTCAGAGTCTATCTTTTATCATCTCGAGTATAACAAATTGGGGGAGTTTCATCCTGGATATTGCAATGCTTCGGGATCCTGCATGGTTTTGCGAAGATATGAAACGTTCTAATATGCTTGTGAAATAACTTGAGCTTCGCTTCATTATAACTGGTTATTTATTGACTGACTGAGCTTATACTTATGACTTTAATATATGTGTAAGTTTAGGTTCCTAAGCTAATCATATACACTTTTCTATGTTAAAACTAAGATTATGACATACATATACTAGGTTTACGCTGAATGTACGGATTTTTCTTTTAATTGGCCTTATTTTCTAGGTGCTTTCGTGTTTGTATTGGGAGGATGAATATAACCACATGTTTTAACCATATATACAATTTATTTACATAATAAACAAATAGGTTTGCACACAATCCACGGCCGGGTAGAAGATAGGGGGGCGTGGCACACTCGGTTGTTTGCAGGTTAGTGACGTATTGTCATCACACTAATCATCACAAAACAATAAGCTGGAAATAACAAAAACAATCAATATCCATATTACGCACGTAATACACGACACACAAAATAAACAAATAAATGAATGAATGTAAAACAAAAACTCACGAACAGGTGAAATTGTACTGCTAACGCGAGCAGGGTCAGTGGCAGAGTGACCGACCACATGTATAGCTCGGAAACAGGTGAGGGAACACCTCCGACCATGCGCTTTACACTCAGGGAAATCGTATATAAATAATGAGTTGACAGTATAATTGAATACTTAATTATATAAGTAATCAATAACCAACATTTAAATACCATGCAATTTAGCAACCCTTTGAACTGAACATGTATGTCCTATAGAAGCACAAGTCTACAAATACTTATACTTATGTCTTACTTTACTATATATACTGCACTTAAACTGAGATTTTACCTTTACATATTTTACTTCTCAAGTGACGGATGTCGAACATAAGAGAAACAAATCAATAAAAGGTGAAATATAGTGGCAAAATCAAAATCATAAATGGGATATTAAAAGATGAACACGACACTACAAACGAAAGATTTTCTCTGAGAGAATTGTGTGTCTCCCTCCTTTCCTTACCCCCAACCCCTCCCCCACCAAATAAAAAATACAAAAAAGAACAAAAAGTCGGCTTTATGCTTTCCTCGACCTTTGACCCAGTTAGGCAAATTTTTCGAAAGAAAGGCGCATCGAGTTCGCGAAACGTACTTGCAAATTCCGTAATTTCATCCGCAAACTGCAAAGGCAAGTGCACATGAAAAGCATCGCCGGGAGAAAACTGTTCTTAAGGCCACGTCTGTCCTTTTCCTTTGCTTAGATATATGCGGACGAGGCACCGAAGAGTAGGGAGAGAGATCTCAAGAACTGATGTTGGAGAGATAGTGCAGGAGTTTGCATTGATGCGAAAGATGATGTTACTTTTTTTTTTTTCTTAGTGATGTGGTTTGTTTTTGGTGCCATTGTAGTCCAGTCTTTTAGCGTGTACACTATCAAGCCCACAAACACACACACACACAGACACTACACACACACACACACACACACACACACACACACACACACACACACACACACACACACACACACACACACACGCACGCACGCACACACACAAACACAAAGAAAACTGCAGAAGATCCTTTATCTCAAGCACTTCGTCGAATCACTAAACAAATAAACGAAGACGAAAGCATCAGCTGAGAAAAGCTTTTAGTATCAGCTGATTCAGATTTCCATAGCATTTCACGCGAGTATGAAATAAACATGTCTAATATCTAAATCTAATATACCTTCGTTTATCTCGAAAATATTTCATCGTACTGTGCAAAAAATATATATGACAATAATGATAATTATGATTTTGATCATGATAATGATGATGATGATAATAATAATGATAATAATAATAATAAGGATAATAATAATAATAATAATAATAATAATAATAATAATAATAATAATAATGATATAGATAGATATAAAGATAGATGAAAACAATAGGAATAAAGAAAAAAAAAAAAATCAGCCACGTGAAAGAGGAAACAGGCGTCCGCTGCGCCGTTTCGGAACGTAAACACGGATTTATTTTGATTTCTTGGCGAAACTCCTGAAACAAAAACACAACAGAGAGAGCGAGAAAGAGGAGGGAGGAAAAATGTAAAGAGAGAGCGAGAGAGAGAGAGAGAGAGAGAGAGAGAGAGAGAGAGAGAGAGAGAGAGAGAGAGAGAGAGAGAGAGAGAGAGAGAGAGAGAGAGAGAGAGAGAGAGAGAGAGATGTGATTGTGTGTGTCAGAGAGAGAGATAGAGAGCCTAACGAGAGAAAGAGAGAGAAAAAGAGAAAATGAGAGAGAAAGAGAGAAGGGGAAGGGGAGCAAGAAAGAAAAAGAGAGAATGAATAGAGATTTAAGAAAGACAAGGAGGGAGAGAGAGTGTAAAGCACTGATATTGCATATCATGTGACCTTATGCACTGATTATGCTTTACTATTCAATTAGTTATTATATGCTTTTAGTCAGTCCTGACATGACACTTCCTGCTCCCAATGTCTGGTTCCTGCAGCTGTCCTAGCAGCTGTGTTTCCTTGCGGAAGCCCTGAGGCATAGAAAGCGACTCAAGATTCATACTGGAGAAGGACACAAAAGGAACCCAGGTCAGATCACAGACAGACGAGAGATCAGACAGAGAGAAGAACGGGCAGAACGAACAGCTCTGACCTCCGGCCTTTGACAGGAGCCAAGTATATTATCAAAGACCACCAATAAAGACCGTGACCCGCGAACGTCTGTCTGTCTCATCCACCGGGTACAGCGGGCGAAGCGAGTGGATCACAACCACTGGCAGCTAGAGGCTTACAACTAGCGACATCGAGCCTATGGAGAGAGAGGAAGAGAGAGAGTGAGAGAGAGAGAGAGAGAGAGAGAGAGAGAGAGAGAGAGAGAGAGAGAGAGAGAGAGAGAGAGAGAGAGAGAGAGAGAGAGAGAGAGAGAGAGAGAGAGAGAAAGAGAGAGAGAAAAAAAGAGAGAAAGAAAGAGAGAGAGAGAGAGAGAGAGAGAGAGAGAGAGAGAGAGAGAGAGAGAGACAGAGATAGAGAGGGGGGAGGGGGCGGCGCAAGAAAGAAAAAGGGAGATTAAATAAGAAAGATTTATGATTTATGTAAGAGAAAAGAAAAGAGAAAGAGAGATAAAGCTATATAGATCGAGAAAGAGAGAGAAAGAGAGTTAGAGAGAGAGAAGAGGATAGCTTTGAGTTTCTTTATCTTAAAGAGCGACTTTTTCGACCTCTGACCTGCGTATGCAAATTTGCCAAGACGCCAGACACATGCGGTGAGCTTGTAAAAACGCGTCAACAAATTTGATAAAAGCTGAAGGAAAATCGGGAGGCTCAATTTCACATCCACTTTTCCGAAGGTTGAACTGTTGGCAGACGAACAGATAAGAAGAAAGGGAAAATATTACAACGGGAGTGAGAGGGAGGGAGGGATAGTTAGGGAGAGATAAAGAAGGAGAGAGAGAATGAGAGGGAGAGAAAGAAAGAGAAAGAGAGAATGAGAGAGAAAAAGAGAAGGAGTGAGAGAGAGAATGAGAGAGAGAGAAAGAGAGAGAGAAGGAGAGAGAGAGAGAGAGAGAGAGAGAGAGAGAGAGAGAGAGAGAGAGAGAGAGAGAGAGAGAGAGAGAGAGAGAGAGAGAGAGAGAGAGAGAGAGAGAGAGAGAGAGAGAGAGAGAGCGAGAGAGAGAGAGAGCGATAGACAGCGAAAGGGGAAGAAAAAGAAAAACGTTATCATAACCGGCCAACTCCTTGATTCCGTTTCGCATTTGCATATCATAAAGGATGTTGCAATCTTTTTTTATGTGCAATCCATAAGCATATCAGTCTAGACAGCTCTTCCCTTCAACAGCAAGACGAATCTGAGTGAGAACAGTGAGTAAGGAATGCTTGAAAGAGTGCAATATTACGGCGAGTTAGGTCAATATTTTTTTAACGCAGGGTGCACATCGGTTCAGTCTAGAAACACTAATTGGAATGCATATATTTCGCACACAATGCATATATACATAGACCCACACAGCCTAGACGACAATGCCTTTACGTACAAAAGACTCGCCCAAATACACATTCAGAAGTGTATGTCAACAGACGCACATTTGTACATTCATACACACACACACACACACACACACACACACACACACACACACACACACACACACACACACACACACACACACACACACACACACACACACACACACACACACACACACACACACACACACACACACACACACACACACACACACACACACACACACACACACACACACACACACACACTACCGTACACACACATACACTTCAATATAAACAGATCCTTATACACTCATATACAAACACACACAAATTACCCCACCCCCCCACCCCCACCCCCCATCCCTCCGTTACTTTCCCCTTATACACAAACACAAACACAACACATTCACTGCCTCATTTACACGTTAAGTGGATCTGTCTCAGGAATTTCACGTGGATAAAAAGTTCGTGGGCCTCGACTCGCCGGATCAGCTGATAAATAGCTGAGACTTCAGGGCCAGCTGATACCCCCCTCCTCCCCCATCCTCCCCCCTCCTATCTTCAAGACACCCTCAGATCACGTGAGTTGGTCAAGGAGGGTGTTACTTGTGACAGTTCTCTGGTGACTTCCTCAAAAATGTTTTTGAGAATTTTAGAAATTTTGAAGGGAAGAAGTACGAGGATGAATAACTTCATGGGGATGGTTGGATTGGAAATGAAAGCATTTTATTGTCTGTGTTATTTTTGTTATCATCGTTACTTTTACCATTTAACGTAATCACTCTCTTGCTCTCTCTCTCTCTCTCTCTCTCTCTCTCTCTCTCTCTCTCTCTCTCTCTCTCTCTCTCTCTCTCTTTCTCTCTCTCTGTTCGATAGCTAAGAGAGTGAAATCTGTAAATGCATATGTAGAGATAAACAGATGATAATTAATAGACTAAGTTTAATTTTAAAGTTGACAGACCATTACCACCTGGTTCTCCCGCAACCCCTCCCTCCCTTCCCCTCTCCCTCTCCCTCCCATGCCTTGTTGCCTCCATCCCTTTCCCTTTTCCTTTCCCTCTCCCTCCCTTCTCTTTTCCCTCTCCCCCCCTTCCCCTTTCCCTCTCCCTCTCTTGCCTTGTTACCACCCTCCCTTTCCCTTTCCCTCTCCCTTCCCCTCCTTTGCCTTGCTGTTTCCCTCCCATTCCCTTTTCCTTTCCCTCTCCCTCCCTTCCCTAATCCCTCTCCCTCCCTTCCCCTTTCCCTCTCCCTCTCC
>BOPN01005482.1:90000-96825 GCA_017312705.2 Penaeus japonicus
AGAAAGTTGTGCATGTTGGAGAGTCTCGAAAATTGTTTCAAAATGCCATTTCCTCCGGAGTTTTTAATTAAAAGAGTTTGTAGAACATTTGCGACATGAAGTAAGTTGCTTAAAATAAGTAGCACTAAATACAACTTTTTTGTATCAACAGAAATGAAGCTTATTTTCTTGTCTTCTTCTTTTCTTCTGTTTCTTCACCCCCTTCTCCTTTTTTTCATTTTATTTTCGTCTTCTTCATTTTTTTTTCTCTTTCTCCATCCCCATCTCCTTCTTTTTCTTCTTTCTTCATCCCCTCCCCTTCTTTATTTTCTTCTCTTTCTCCATCCCCATCTCCTTCTTTTTCTTCTTTCTTCATCCCCTCCCCTTCTTCACTATCTTCTCTTTCTCCCTCCCCATCTCCTTCTTCATTTTCATTTCTTCTTCTTTTTCTTCTCTTTCTCCATCTCCTACCCCTCCTTTTCTTTCTTTTCGACTTATACCTTTTTCTTCTTCACTGTTATCTTGGTTGTTCATTGATGATGATAACAATTAATGACATTAATTTTGATGAAAATGATGATCATATCATTATCACCAATACTATCACTACATTTATAGGACCAATTTAGTGACAACAAAAATGAAGACATATCAAATGCAAGAACCTCAGTAGTGATGCTGCTGATAATAATGATGATGTTAATGATGATAACGATAATAATAATAATTATAACAACAACAATAATGATGACAATAATAGTAATGGTAATGAATATAACAATAGTAATAACAATGAGGATAATAAAAGCGATAATAAAATAATAATAATAATTGTAATGAAATATCAATATCAATTATACCAGTGTTGATGATGATAATAGTTATAATATTAACAACAAAATCGATAATAATAGCAAGGGTAATAAATGCAATAATAGTAATACTAATAATAAATCTAATGATAATAATGACAATAATGATGATAATAATAGTAACAATCATAACAATAATGATGATAATAATAGTAACAATCATAACAATAATGATGATAATAATAATAGTAATGATAACAATAATGATAATAATAACGATGATGATAAGAACGACAAAGATAATTATGAAAATGGGGGTTGACAAACCAAAAAATCGAAGAAATAAAACGGTCGCAGACGAAGAACAAACAAGCTAAATTTAAGATCACTTGCAACAAACAGAACACCATGATCTTCCCCAATTTAGAAATAGTGTGAAAAGATGCATTAAATGAAGAAAATATCCAAGCTGTTATGTTAATTGCAGAATTGCAAGGATGTTAAAAATCACCCAATAAGAGAAATATAAATGAACCGGAAAAAAGTACATAAAGTAGTGAAATACATTGACTCTGCAATGATGAAGGACATAGATGATCTAATGTTGACAGCAGCTACTGTTGCGTCGTCGCAAAGGAATGCAGATGCAGGTAAATGCAGAGGATATCAAGGGAACGATAGTGGAAGAGAAGAACTGAAACGAAGATCAAAATGTCAAGAAAAGAGCAACACAGAATTAGGAGCATTAAACAAGGAGGGATGGCAAATAATGACAAAGATGAGAGAGAGAAGCAGGAAACATAATCAACATGGCGAAGGACTATATGAGCAAATAGGAAACGGAATTAATAGCAGGAGATCAGTGGAATATTCCAGGGGGGCAGCTTGTCACCTCTCCTGCTTGTTATATCCACAGTCGGTAATGCCAAGGTAGAGTAAATCAGGTTCTAGTCATGAAAACAGGAAAATTCGCCCATAGTCAGGGAGTACTGCTCACAAACGATAAGCAGGTAAACTAAATAGATTGGCGATACCTGAGAATACGAGAGGCTGAAGGGAAAGAGACTGAATAAATGAAGGAAAAGACAAAAAGATAATGTTTTAGGCGTTTGAAGAATACAATATCGACACTGAATTCAAAAGTAGTGTCTATTATCACAAGAAGCGTAGGGATATTTTAATGACGTAAGGATTAATTGGAAGCGTTTGACAGGAAATCCAGGAATAATTGGAGGGAAAGGCCTTATAAGAATTGAAGACTGTGCAAACATGGAACAAAGACTGAGAGTGTATGTTCTCAAAGCGACGAGGTATTGATTAAAACTATGAAATATGAATAAATGTCTGGAGAAGAAAAAGAAGAGCCAGAAGAAGCACATACAGAAACCTTTTTGTGGGAAATTCTTCAACAGAATCAAAGACATTGCACAGAAATATAGAACAAGATGCACCAGAAAGACAGTTGACAGATAAGATATTTCAGAAAAAAATGTAGGATTTATGGATAACGAAATGAGAAAATATCACACGTTGAAGCAAAATGTACAAGGCTTGCACAAGAACAGTACAAGAAGTGGAGACACGATAAAGTTACACAAATGATACAATAGAAACAAAAAAACATCACAGCATCTGAAAAGTGGCACGATCACCATATAGAAAAGATTGCAGAAAAGGATTAAGTCAGAATTCTGTTGGACTCTTAGATACAGAGTGACCAAGAAATAACCTGTAGTATCACAAGAGAAAGAAAACTTGCTGGATTGTGAGATATCATATCCACTGTATTTTGGTGTTGAAGAGAAGGAAAAGAGGGAGGAAGACCTTTACTAATATCTGAAATATGAACTGATTAGAACATAGGGATGCCAGAGAGTGGGCACTGGGAACTGTAAGACTGCTGGTTCACTAGGAGCAGCAAAATATTTGAAGTATGTGATGAATATGATGATAAATGATAAATGATGATAAATGTGATGATGAAAAGTCAAGGGTTTGGATTTGGTATTGCAATAGCAATAGTAAGAATAAAAAGTAATATTGATAATGATTATGATAATAATATCAATGATATTAGTGATAATGATTATGATGACAATCATGATGATAGTGAAACGATAATGATAATAATGTTTTTTTTACTGTTATTATAGTAATAACAATAGAAATAATAATGATATTAATAATGATGACAATGAAAATGAAAATAATGATGATGTTGATCATCATGATACTTGTAAAAGTAATACCAATGATAACATTGGTGTTAACAACAAGAATATGAGCAAGAACAACGATGACAATGACAACAAAAATATTAACAGTAATGACAATAATGATGATGACGATTATGATAATCTCAAGATGAAAGCTGATGATATGGGAGCAGTAATGATAATAATTATAATAGATATATATTTGATACAAATGATAGCAAAGATGATAATGACAAGAAGAATAAGAAAACACAATAAAGATAATAAAATAAAAAAAACTGACAAAATTGCCATCAACCTTCAATCATCATCAAATGCAAAAAGAAGACTTCGAAACAACACTCACTCTCTCTCGACACAATACAAATGATGGCATAAATTCCCAACGTTGTCTAGGACACAGGACAGACCACAACGCCCCTTGTGTGAAGCCATACGATGGGACTTCAACTATTTCACCTTGTGTAAACATTTGGTTCTGACGTGTAAGGGTCGCGTTTAGGTTACGGGCGAGGGGAGAAGGAGGAAGGAGTGGGAGGGCAGCGTGGTGGAAAGGAATGTGAAAGAGAGGGGGGAGAAGAATGAGGGGGAAAGGAATGTGAAAGAGAGGGGGGAGAAGAATGAGGGAGAAAGGTAGGAGGGAAAGAGATAGGTGGGTAGGAGAAAGAGGAGAGAAGGGGGGACGGAGGAGGGAAGAGGAAAACGAGGGGGTAGAATGTAAGAGAGAATGAGAAAGGGAGGGAGGGAGGGAGAGAGAAGGGGGGGGGAAGGGAGGTAAGGATGGAAGGATGGAAGGAGGGAGGGAGGGAGGGAGAGAGGAAGAGAGGAAGAGAGGAAGAGAGGAGAGAGGAGAGAGAGAGAGAGAGAGAGAGAGAGAGAGAGAGAGAGAGAGAAATGGAAAGAGAAAAAGCGAGAGAGAGAAATACCCTAAGTACTGCGTATTGCGAGTTAAAGGATTGTTTGAATATTCTGAGAATCATTAATCTAGAAATAAAAATATCATAACATATAACTTTGTTTCCAGGTGTTCCTGGGCATGAGCAAGAAGCCTTTTTTCAGTTGTTGACTTATATATGTTGTTATGCTCCGCGGTTGGTGTAATAGCGCGCACTAAATCTAGAAGTTTTTTAGTTTATTTGTTTGAGTTTGTATGATGTCTTATGGGCAATGGTATGAGCTCCTCCCGAAGAATTTCAAGCGTTCTGTTTGCCTCGCCACGTTATTTATAGGTCTGTTCCATTTCATTTAATCGAAAAAAATACAATATGTTATGACAGAAAACCCTACTGATCACAATTGAAGTTTACTGGAAGGTGAGACAACAGTTTCTAAATCTTTTTGGATTTCGTCGTCTGGTCTGACCCGAAGAGGCAATCCAGGTGGATTACGAAACTGCTCGTTCGGCTTCCAATAAACCTCCATTGTGTATGGTATTTTGCTGTTATTTTCTCAACGCGGTGCGATGTTTTGCAATTCAATGCACATAATGCTACTCGCGTGTGAGTGGATGGCTGAGCAAGCAAAGGGAATACCATTTCTGATTCTGAGATACGGTGTAAGTGTATGTAAGATAGAGCATGAAGTAATAGGAACTGAACTTTACTATGTATAATAAGGCACATGCGCCTGTTCACACTCTTAGGAGTAGCTGGATAACTTTGTCGTCAGCAATCTGTATAGATATATCATCACCGAGTGATATGGTGGTAGTAAGTGGGATTCTTAAGGAGAAATCCTCTTGCTGCCATTCCTGTGGTAGACTCTAATAAACGGTCTCAAGAACTGACGATGATAGTAGTCAGTATTCAAGAAATGAAATACTAGGAATTTCATCGAAAACCATAATGTAAACAAACTCCTGCTACATTGTCAATTCCTGTATTGCCTCTCTAGTCAGGAAGCCGCTAGATGTCAAGGCTAGAGCCTGTAGATTACCATTCACCCATCTGTTCTTTACTGATATAGTCAAATAAAAGGCCTGTATCTACCAATATTGTCAGTTTATATGGGATTATTCTTAGAACGTGGGTTGAGTTTAAGTTTTATGAAATAAAGCCTGGCCGTCTATCTGTTATCATGTTTCAGGCACTTTATATCTCCGTTTTTTTTTTCTTTTTTTTTCTTTTCTTTTTCTTTTTTTTTCTTTTTAATTTCGACTTCATGGTTGAGGAAGATGGTGCCTAGTAAATCAGCCCGATTATACATACACATCGACTAGAAGAGTGTATCGAGTGAGGACAGCTTATTTACGAATACATTTTATTTT
This sequence comes from Penaeus japonicus, assembly GCA_017312705.2. NCBI lineage: Eukaryota > Metazoa > Arthropoda > Malacostraca > Decapoda > Penaeidae > Penaeus > Penaeus japonicus. The sequence goes on from BOPN01005482.1 coordinate 95,274, forward strand.
TTATGCGCTCTCTCTCTCGCTTTTTTTTTTTTCTTTTTTTTATATAGCTCGTAAAGATTCTTTAGCTATCTGCATTTTGTCAGTCCTTGTACCGTTATTTGTTAAGGTGTGGTATTGTGCGTCTCGTGTAAACATTATTTGTACATGTTCCCGAAGTTGTGAATGGAGTGTCTTTTTGTAAAGGCCAAGAGATAAGCACTCATGCCAAGAAATCCGTATAAAAAGATGTTTATGTCCGTCTATCTCTTAAGAACCGGCAACTGATATCTTGGCCTTGGTCAATGGCTACGGTACTTGTCCCGTTTGTGATGCGGACACCTTTTGTTGTGAGTGTTGTAAGCACGTCGTTACGAAGCCTCTCGGTGTGTGTCGTGGCAATAGGCAAACCGGACCTTTACGGGCGAGTTCTTTGAGGTTTGTAGGCGAAGGGGCGTGCGAACAGTTTGTGTAAGGGATAAGGTTCTGTTGACAGTGTCAATGAAGGCATCATGTAACTCGTGTTTGTTTGTGTTTAGGATGAATGAGTCAACTAAAAGTAACAGGGAATAAGTAAATCGATAAAGGAATGAATGATTTAGAAATAGAAATAGAAAAAAGGGAGGGAAAATTGAATATGAAATACGGAATTGAACTACAAATCCAAGTCCCCCCCCCCCCCAACAAAGAGACAAGGAAAGAAAGAGAAAATAAAAAATAAACAACAACAAAAAGAAAACCGAAATACGAAAACAGAAAAACAGAAAAAGGGAAGATACCAAATCTGGTGTTTTCAATCCTGCAGAGTTTTTGGATACAATATGGAAAGGGAGCTTCTATAAAACTCCGATCCACTCGCCATGAAAAAAAATCCGTCTGTGAGCGATGTAGCGAGCGACCGGCGAGAACCATTGTGTTTGTCACAGACTTACACGCGCGTCCTGCGATGCCGTTTTATTGTTGTTTAGTTGTACGCGGAGATAAACAGGGGATATTCTCATATGAATATATATTTGCATATATGTATATATATATATATATATATATATATATACATATATATATTTATATATGTATACATACAGATACACACACACACACACACACACAGACACACACACACATATACATTTTTCCCGAATCTGCAGATGATTTCGTTCTGACGTCATCATACGAAAGCAAACGACAACATGTGGATGTGGCCATTTGCTTTCCTATATGAACTTCTCTAAGGAAGACACACCATATTCTCTCCAGTCTACGTAATAGGGACTACCTAGAATTACATCAATATTTCTTTGACAAATATTATCCCCTTATCCCTTTATCATTTTGTTTCAGCACTGAAGAGCTAATAGATCTGAGTGTTACATTTTCTAAAATATTGACGAAATGTTCAACTCGTGATTGACGAGAATTTTCAGCAAATGTTCCCGCAATGTTTGGAAAAGCATTATATAACAGTTGATCTTCTAGTACCAAATATAAATTAGACGAAGGTTAATAGAATATTACATTTATATTAACGGGATGTAGTGTATAAGAAATACTTGATAATGAAAGAGTAATCTTGTTA
>BOPN01005483.1:30000-32500 GCA_017312705.2 Penaeus japonicus
GGCTTGCCAGCCTCCTGATATATATACATATATATATACATATATATATATACACATATATATATATACATATATATACATATATACATAAATATATACATATATGTATGTATATATATACATATATATACATATATATATATACATATATATACATATATATATATATATATACATATATATACATATGTATAGACATATATATACATAGACATAGACATAGACATAGACACAGACATATGTATATACATATACACATACATATACACATACACATACACATACACATATACATATATATACATACACATGCACATACACACATTATGTGTATGTATATATATATATATATATATATATATATATATATATATATATATATATATATATATATATATATGCATTCAATCCAAATATAGTAAAAGCAGAAGTGCTAAAAGGCTGACCAATGATGCAAATGTTGAAACAGCGTTCAGCAAAGTCTGGGAAAGTGAGCTTTGGAAATTCACAAGAACAAAAAACACAGAGCCAGTGATTGAACCAGAGATCTCACACCACAATAAAGAGGGCGGAGTAGTAAGCAACAGACAGGTGCTGATTGGCTTAAAGTTATGAAAGGTGTTCGTCTTCTTTAAGGCAACCCGAAGCAACACCTTCCGAGAGGAGAGAGAGGGGGGGGAGAGATAACTTGATAAATTTGAAAGGAAGGAATTAGAAAGTCTAGACACAACACTGTCTGCAGATGAAGGATACCGAGACTGACACTTGATATGCACACAACTGTCGTCTCAGCAATATCCGAGAAATTGAATGCCCTCCAAAGAACTGGATGAAACATGGACAAAAACACGGAGAATAAAACGAAACGAGGCTTTATATTAAACAATAGCCATGGAGTAAAAGTCGAAGAATGTATCGTCTCAAGGAACGCAATATCTGATATTTCAGCGATGAAAAAAAAAGCACAGGACAAATGGTCTAAAATCACAGCTGTAACCTTGACACCGACCGCCTATTGTTACTTATACCTCAGAAACTCGGACATTTAAAGTGGAAGATTCACACACACACACACAAGTCTTAAAAACGAAATGTATGAAAATCATTCAAGATATTGCCATCGCGAACAGATTTGAAAAAAATATATATATACATATCACCAGAGGTTCTGGAATCAAAGCTATCTTCACAGAGCATATCAAAGAAAAATTATGAAGGTGGTTCTCACGTCATCAGACTTCAAGACACATCTATGTTCCCTCGAGCCACTTGGAGTCATTATTCTAATACCAGGCATAATACGGTCGAGCTAGCCTGAAAGAACAAATAAAAACAAAAGGGAAAAAACAATTACCGAAATGGCGAAAAGGGGAAAAAAACGAAATAAAGATCGAAAAAAATCAAACGAAAATCATAACCATATCTATGAAAACAAATAAATAGCGGAAGAATCGAAGTCGAAGGGATGTCGGATCCAAGAGGCTTAAAAGACGATCGTGGAAGTCGACGGTTGGAAGGCGGAATTAGAAATCGCTGATGTCATAATCTCGAGAAAGGAGAGACAGAAAATAAGATATTAATCCAGGAAAGACAGAGAATAGATTTTAAGAAATAGGATTAAACAAACTGTATAAAACCTTTGATGCTTAATTAAGACTTTCAAAAGCCCTTCGTCTTCTTGTTTGTATGTTAGCTTACTTACCTGCTCCTATGTTTATTATATGTTAGCATCTATTTGCCTGTTACCCGTTTGTTAGTTTGACCAGCCATCTCTCTATTTTCTCTCACGAGGAAAAGGAAAAACAAACAAACGTTTCCAAATGCAACAAGATTTTTAATAAACAAAACAAAAAAACAAAAAAAAATCAAGAAAAGAAAAATCCTCAACCAACTTTCTAATATTAGATTTAAAAAATATATATAAATAAAAAATAAAATAAAAAAAACATAATTTTTCAGCAAGATATTTTCCGAATCTAAAAAAAAGTGCTTGGATCAGTTAGCACGCTGCTGGCTCCTTCTGATGTTTACCTTTCTATCAATAAACAATCAATCAATCAATCAAACAGTAAATTCATCCGCCTTGGCTAGAGTTTATTGAGGGACCAGTTGTAGAAGAACTCGACCTTCGGACCAGCTGAGCCTCCAGCTGCCGTGAGGGCGTCGAGGGTGACCTGGTCCTTCTCCTCCAGGTAGGTCTTGATCCACCTGAGGAGGAGAGAGGTAATTACCGTGCAGAGAGGGAGGGAGGGAGAGAGGGAGGGAGGGGAGAGGAGGAGGAAGGAGGGAGGAAGGAGGGAGGAAGGAGGGAGAAGGAGGAGGAAGGGAGGGAGGAAGGAGGAGGAAGGAGGGAGGAGGAGGGAGGGAGGGAGGGAAGGAGGGAGGGAGAGAGGAGGGAGGGAGGGAGGGAGGGAGGGAGGGAGGGAGGGAGAGAGGAGGGAGGGAGGGAGGGAGGGAGGGAGGGAGGGAGGGAGAGAGGAAGGAGGAGGGAGGGAGGAGG
>BOPN01005483.1:37500-40000 GCA_017312705.2 Penaeus japonicus
CCACCTTCCCCCCTCCTTCCCCGTCCTCCCACCCACCTCTAAGGATCCCGTGCTCGACGTCGTCCAGGGAGAAGACGAAGGGGCCGATCCGGTAGGCGTGGCTGCTCCAGAAGGCGGGTACGTCGAGGGCGGAGTCGATGCTCCTGACGCCCTGGATCTCCGTCAGGCTGTGCACCGTCAGGGCGTTGTAGACGTCTAAGGGTTGGGGGCGTGGTTAAGGGCCAAGGAACTGGGATTGATTCTGGGTGGGTGTGTTTGTTTGTTTGTTTGGTTTTGGTTTGTTTGGGGTTAGGGGATGTGGTGATGGTGGGGGGGAGGGGGGTTCTCTCTTATCTCTTATCTCTTATCTCTTATCTCTTATCTCTATCTCTATCTCTATCTCTTTGAATTTTAATTTGAACTCCCTCTCCCTCTCCCTCTCCCTCTCCCTCTCTTTATCTATCTCTCTCTAATTACGATAATGATATTAATAATAATAATGATAATAATAATGACAATGACAACAATAGTGATAATAATAAGAACAAAAGCAACAACGATCAAGAACCAACCACAATGTCAAATGTTTATAATATCAAAACAACATAAACTGAGACTAAAAATTTAATCTGCTTCTTCATGACCTTGTCATGGCAGAATGCATGACACTCGTTTTTTTGCACATAAATATATATTTCGTGTAATAGATTAACATTGAAATTTATGTGTGTGAGGGTGGGGTGGGGGTTCTGTATGTGAGTGGGTGTTTGTTTATTTGTTTGTGTGTGTGAGAGAGGGAGAAATAGAGGGCGGGAGGGAAGGAGAGGGAGAGAAAGAGAAAGAGAAAGAGAAAGAGAGAGAGAGAGAGAGAGAGAGAAAGAGAGAGAGAGAGAGAGAGAGAGAGAGAGAGAGAGAGAGAGAGAGAGAGAGAGAGAGAGAGAGAGAGAGAGAGAGAGAGAGAGAGAGAGAGAGAGAGAAAGAGAAAAAGAGAGAGAGAGAGAGAGAAAGAGAGAGACTAAGAGACTGAGAGACTGAGAGACTGAGAGATTGAGAGACAGAAAAAGACAGGGACAGAGAAATTCAAATACAGAGACATAGAGACAAATATATATATATATATATATATATATATATATATATATATATATATATATATATATATATACACACACACACATACACACACACACACACATATACATATATCAAAGTTCCCGCACTCAAAAACAAAGGATACTGATGAAGAAGGCTAATTTTTCCTTCTCGTCCAGCTTCTCCACGTCGACTGACCGGAGCTGCCCCGTGAGCTCGCAATACTCCCTGGAGAAGAAAAAGACAATGAGACTGGTGGTGATGAGGATGGTGATGAGGGTGAGGGTGAGGGTGAGGGTGGTAATGGTGATGGTGATGGTGATGGTGATGGTGATGGTGATGGTGGTGGTGGTGATGGTGGTGGTGGTGATAATTGTGATGTTCATAATGATGATGGTTTGAGAATAAGAATGATAATAAGAGAGAAAATGAGAGGGAGAGGGAGAGCGGGAGGGAATGAGAGACACACAATTGGCGAGGAAGAGGAAGAAGGAAAGGGAGAGAAAGTGAGGAAGGAATGAAGAAAAATTGGAAAGGGAGGGATAAAGAGAGAGAGAGAGAGAAGGAGAAAGGAAACTGGAGGAGGGGGGGAGAAGATGAAGGAAAAGGTGAGGGAGAGAGGAAGACAGTAAGAAGGAGAGGAGGAGGGACAGGGAGGGAGACGGGAGATGGAGAGAGTCGGAAATGGAGAGAGGAAAGGAGGGAGGGAGAGAAAGAAAAGGGAGGGAGGTAGAGAAGGACAGAGAGCGAGAGACAGACGGACTGATGGACGGATAGAAAGACAGACAGACAGACGGCAGACAGAAGGAGAAAAAATTGAAAAGGAAAAAAGGAAAAAGTACGAGAAGAGACGAAATAAAATATCATTTCAGCCGTCAACAAAAACAACCAAAAAAGAACAATATAAAAAAAAACATTACTTGAACTCATCCGATGACCTAAGACTTGCATAGTTGACCTTGCCGGTTGCTTCATCCAAAAATTTCCCCGTCATCCTGAAATATAAATGCAAAATATATAACGGTTTGCATGTCTTTTTAAATCATGCAAGTGCGAATACATCCCATCAGGTGAAAACAAGCAAATTATTAGTGAATTTATGAACAAAAAATACATTAAAAGAACTTTCGCGAAGATCTTACTAAACACAAACAAGCAAACACTACTATTTATTTAGCTAGGAGCTTGTACTGCCCTGTTCCTAGTAAGTATTACCCGACGAAGTAATAAAATATGTATGGATTGGTGGGGGGGAGTCTGTAATTGTACACTATGCAAATATAACCTGGAATGGATACTCAATGTTTGGCTATTGACTATTTGGCTACTGACTGATAAGCTATTGACTAATTAGCTATTGACTAATTAGCTATTGACTATTTGGCTCTTGACTAATTAGCTACTGACTGGTAGACTGACTAATTAGCTA
>BOPN01005483.1:65000-67500 GCA_017312705.2 Penaeus japonicus
ATAAATACCCAGGATTATCCGTACAAATAACATCAAAAACAAATGATTACTGAATCTATAGAGAATAAAGATTTGAAGTCATGGCACAATACTTGACTTAATTCAAATGTTCAAGCAGACTGAATAAAATGTATAGAAGCCACCGCCTCATTATAAAACCTGACTGACTCTCTCAAGCTCAAGCTACACATGTTGCTGTCTCTTTCAGCTGCACTTTTCCTTCAATTGACAACATATAACTGTAATCAAGTAACAAACATACTTATAGCCTAATGTATGCAATAATAACAATGCTGCAATGGATATATACAAATAAAAGTACATTCAGCAGAGATATAAAAAACAAAATGGAGTTAAAAAGTATATATAATCTTAACTACCTTGATTTCCAATCCTGATTTTATTATCAAAATAAAGCTGGAAGACTTCTGAGGAAGACAATTCATCACTAAAAATTACACACTAATTCTTTCCATTTTTTCTTCTTTTACTCCCAAGGACTATCTTATTAAAAAAAAATAAAACCTTTCTCCCATTCTGAATATTCTCTGCCAATTCGGAAATTCAAACCTACTATACTACTGCCTTCTCAGAAAGTGGTTATATAACTGTGATGATTGAAGGCTGAATGAAGATGATAAGAGATAATACTGATATCCATCTCAGCAAGAAAATGAACACTTGAGAAAGGATCCTATTTATATCACCTTTAGATTCATTTCCACATTTATGTCTTCGCAACAACTAAGAAAAAAAACAAATACTAAGTGGAATTACAAAAATATCTCATGTTCTATCTACACTTACTTTTAATTATTTAGTAATGCGTTGTAATATACAACATGCTGCTCTGTATCATGGCAACGGGATGGACTGGATTCCATTCCCCGTCTGTGCAAACAATACACGTACGTGAATTTTCCTTGAATCTTCCTTGAATCACCGTTAATAATTAGTTGAAGCAATGAGTAAACTTAACCTCTAATATCACAGGAGGCTTTTGACCCTGACAAATTTTTATCATACAACTTGCAGTGTCAAAACAAGTTGAAATGGAAGTGATTTTCTTGTCTGTGTCATGACACCCCTCAACCTTGTCCCTAATTCAACATAACCTTTAAACCCATTTACTTTACGTTAACACTTCAATGATAGTCAATTTACAAGAGAAAATACGGAAAATTGGAATTCCTTTTTCCAACTGAAAAACAAAATCTACTATTAGATAAGGATGGCATTTCCAGGGTTATTCTACTTCACTGGGTTAGAAACATACATATCACAATACTCCATATTTAAAAAATAAATTTACACTATACAATTTAATAATGCTAAATAACAAAACTAGACAGTTCTGCACACCTCACCCCTCTGCATCGCTTTAAATTGCGAAGCAGATTATTCAACTTCTTGTGTACATCTCTCTTTATTGTCCCAACAGTATTGTTCAGTTGCTGAGGATCGCTCCTCAGGTCATACATCTCTTGAAATGATTCGCCGTCTTCCCATTTGCAATACAGAAAATTTTCCTCTCTGCTTACTTGTCTTAAACAGGAATAGGTGTTGTTCCATGAGTCCTCACACTTACAGGCAAAGTTGGGATTACAACCAGATAGCCCAGAGCCCATGAACTCGCACCCTTTGTTGTTTTCCACGCCTTCCCCAGAGTGTTCCACTAACATGGTTCTTCTTACCTGAGGATAACCTGGGATCTGGTACTCCCCCTTGAGCAAATCTTCATCTGATACACTAATGTCATTCTGCACAAGGTGAACACCTGAAGACTTCCTTTTAGTTATTTCTGACTTGAGTGAAATGCCGTCCATATACTTGGGTATCGGTATCCTAGCTAAGTCCAGGATTGTTGGTGCAAGGTCTATATTAGTAGTTGGGAAAGTGCTGACCATTCCCGAGGGTATGTAAGGGCCTCGAATTGCAAAAGGTACACGGATATCAGTCTCGTATGGTTCCCTTTTGTCCAGGGGCTGTGAAAATTGTCCCAAGTGATATCCATTATCAGAAGTGAAGATTAAATAAGTATTTTTCAGCTCATCTGCAGCTTCTAGGTATTCTACAACATCCCTCACCATGTCATCTACTGTGAGCAACGTCCTGAGTCTGTTCCTGAAGACGTCGTCCACTTTGTCAACAACTTCGTCTGGGAGAGGCTGGACACCCTGCCGCATCAGCCAGTGTTTGCCCTCACCTGCCTTGATGTTGAAGTTCTCTGTCCTAGGTGCTTTCAAGGAGGAAAAATTGCCAGCATACTTGGGCTCAGGAGTGAAGGGTGCATGTGCAGATGGCACTGACAGCATCATGAAGAAGGGCTTCTCGAATGATGATTTGTGCAGGAACTCGAGGGCCCTCTCGCTTATTACCTTTGTGAGGTAGTCCTTGTCGGGGTCGTTCCCGTGCTCCTCAGCCACTCCATTGACTGAGAGCGTGTAGTTGTAGTAACGAGAGTTACCCTTCAGTCCGATCCACCAATCCCACCCTGGGG
>BOPN01005483.1:80000-85000 GCA_017312705.2 Penaeus japonicus
TGTATATATGTTTATATTAAAAATGCGTTACTGCATTCTACCATCTTCTCATGTATATATGCATATACAAGTGCGGCCTGGCTCGCGCCCTCGTCCCTCCGACCGCCCGTGGACACAAAGGGCGGGATTACGAAAGCCCTCAAGCGCCATGAGACGCAGTGCCACAGAACTGGTGCCAGCGAGCGAGGAAGAGGGCCAGGCCAGGTACTGTGCCACTTCGATATTCATTATACTTTGGCTGTTCTTCGGCCGGGAGCTGGGAAGGTGTGTGTGAATATTTTGCTGTTCTTCTGTTGAGAACTGGGAAGGTGTGAGTGAACATTTTGTTGTTCTTCTGCTGGGAAGTGGGAAGGTGTGAGTGAACATTTTGTTGTTCTTCTGCTGGGAAGTGGGAAGGTGTGAGTGAACATTTTGTTGTTCATCTGCTGGGAAGTGGGAAGGTGTGAGTGAACATTTTGCTGTTCTTCTGTTGAGAACTGGGAAGGTGTGAGTGAACATTTTGCTGTTCTTCTGTTGAGAACTGGGAAGGTGTGAGTGAACATTTTGCTGTTCTTCTGTTGAGAACTGGGAAGGTGTGAGTGAACATTTTGCTGTTCTTCTGTTGAGAACTGGGAAGGTGTGAGTGGACATTTTGCTGTTCTTTTGTTGAGAACTGGGAAGGTGTGAGTGAACATTTTGCTGTTCTTCTGTTGAGAACTGGGAAGGTGTGAGTGAACAATTTTGTTGTTCATTTGATGGGAAGTAGGAAGGTGTGAGTGAACAATTTTGTTGTTCTTCTGCTGGGAACTGCAAATGTCTGTTGTTGTTTTTTCTTACGCCCTCTGATTGCCTATGTATCTTGCTTACATTTTTTTGTGTGTTTGTGTGTGTAAATCCGTGCGATGTGATCTAGCTTTGTGTGGCATTTTTCCTTTAAATATTGAAATATTGAAATTGAATATTGAAATATTGAAACTATTGCACCGTCTCAATACAAGACCACACAAAGTTGTACATCTACAAATCATATGTGTGGAATATGCTCCTGTTTTACTCGCAGAGAAGTTTGCACTGAATCGAAAATACCTTTCTTTATGTCAACAAAATTAGAATTTACTGGTGAATTATTACATTTTAGTCGAAGAAGGAGAGAGAAATAGAGTGGGAGATAGATTTATGTGTGTGTATATATATATATATATATATATATATATATATATATATATATATATATATATATATATATATATATATATATATATATATATATATATATATATATATATATATATATATATATATATATATATACATATACATATATAAACATAAATATAATATTGATGATGATATTTATATATACATATATATATATATATATATATATATATATATTCCCCCCTCTCTTCACAACACTTCCCCCGCCCCATTATATCGCGTGATTGCCCCGTCCCGGCCATAATGGCGTCTCAGGATGCAGAAGAGAACATGTGATAGTAAATGGGATTTTAATCACGGCTTTCCTTCGTCTGTGTGCGTTTATGTGCGTGCGGAAATGCGTGTGAGTGTGCGTTTTGAATTGAAGGTAAATTCAAAACACCCACCCACACACGTATATGTGTATATATGTATGTATATATATATATATATATATATATATATATATATATGTATATATATACATATATATATATATATATATACATATATATATAAATACATATATCGTATATGGGTTCTTACGTATTGCGTGTAGATTCACACACACACACACACACATAAATAAACGCCCAAAGCAGTCCATGTGCCAATACATGAGAAATAAAACCCATGTCGGTTCTTTGGTTGCATAAGGCGAGAAAACCTTATAAGTGGCCGATGCCTCAAGAATTCCACCCAAAGATGTCAGTGAAGATGCTGCCACAGCGAACACCCCTCCTCTCCATTTTATGTGAATGGCGAATCATTCTTTGCTATGTTCATGTGGTATTCTGGTTATGTTTATTCTGCCTTGTGTTTATGTGCTGTTGTTATTTCTTTCTTTTTTCTTCTTTTTTTTATTGTTATTATTTTATCTCACGTTTGGTTTCAGCGTTGTGTTTATGCGCTGTTGTTATTTCTTTCTTTTTTTTATTATATCTCACGTTTGGTTTCAATTTAATGGCGTATAGGGTTTGCACTTTTTTCACTTTTTTATTGTTATCATTCTCATCATCATAACTATCTTTATTAATACCATCATCATCATCATATTTCTTTTTTTTATCTCACTTTTGGTTTCAATTTAATGGCGTATAGGGTTATGCACTTTTTTTCCACTTTTTTATTGTTATTATCATTATCATCATCATCATTCTTATCATCACCATCATATTTAATTTATTTTTATTTTTTTTACTCAATTATGGTTTCAATTTAATGGCGTATAGGGCTTGCACTTTTTTTCATTTTTTTGTTGTTATTATCATTCTCATCATCATAACTATCTTTATTAATACCATCATCATCATTATATCTATCATCATCATCATTTATTTTTTTTATCTCACTTTTGATTTCAATTCAATGGCGTATAGGGTTTGCACTTTTTCACTTTTTTATTGTTATTATCATTATCATCACCATCATTATCTTCATTCATATCATCATCATCATTTTCATCATCATCATCATATTTTTTTTTTTTTATCTCACATTTGGTTTCAATTTAATGGCGTATAGGGTTTGCACTTTTTTTCACTTTTTTATTGTTATTACCATTATCATCATCATAATTATCTTTATTCATACCATCATCATCATTTTTATCATCATCATCATATTTCATTTATCTTTATTTTTTTATCTCACTTTTGGTTTCAATTTAATGGCGTATAGGGTTTTCACTTTTTTCAATTTTTTATTGTTATTATCATTATCATCATCATCATTATCTTTATTCTTATCATCATCATCATCATTTTCATCCTTATCATCATCGTTATCACTTTTTTATTATTATTGGTATCCTACTTAGTTCAATGGTCGGCTCTCTGGCCTATTGACTTTGCTGGGTAATTCGTCCAAAAGTTTTCAGAAGGATTTTATGGGTGGATTGTCTATGGCTTTAGAGAAAGACTGAACATATTTTGGTTGTGGGTCGGGTGGATGAATAGATGAAGACGAGGTTAAGAGTAGATTTGTTGTGGAGGTTGGATTATCAATTGATGCCAGAGTTGATGGAAGTGGATTAAGAGTGGATTAGGAATTGACTGTAGAGTTGACAATAGGAAATCCTCCTCCTCATCCTCTTCTTTTCCTCCTTCTCCTCCTCCCTCTCCTCCTCCTTTCTCTCCTCCTCATCATCCTCTTCTTTTCCTCCTTCTCCTCCTCCCTCTCCTCCTCCTTTCTCTCCTCCTCCTCATCCTCCTCATCCTCCTCATCCTCATCCTTCTCCTCCTCATCCTCATCCTCATCCTCTTCGTCCTCTTCCTCTTCCTATTGTACTTCCTCCTCCTCCCCCTCCCCCTCCTCCTCCTCCTCTTCCTCCTCCCTTTCCTCCTCCTCCCCCCTCCTTTTAGTCGGTCCCCTGTTCTAAAATTGAGACTATTCCAGATGCAATTTCGAAAGGGATGTGTTTTTACAACTTTTAATACTTATCATTTTTATCATGATGTGGCACTTGTGTAGATTTAATGTCAGGAATCCTGCAATGATATTCATTTTGTTTGTTCTTTTGATATCGCTTTGATTGTGTGTATGTTCATTCATAATTCATATTTCTAAAGATTTATCCACGTTAGAAAAAAAAATAATCATGGTTTGTAGGTAGAATTTCCGACCTGTCTAATCCGTCTCGCTTTTCTTTTCTATCACAGTGGAGATTGTGACGTCTAGTGGATCCGTCCGCGTGAGCCATCCTACAAGCCATCCTGCAAGCCATCCTGCAAGCCATCCTACAAGCCAGCGTGCACACAGCCTCTCACAGATTCATACACGTACACACACAGCTACGTCCATACACAGGCAGCCACTGTATACGGCCTTTCTCAAACGTATGTACCCTCTGTGCTCAGCCTTAAGTACACTCACGGCCGTGTTTATACCCGGCTTTATACCCGGCCGTGTTTATACCCGGCTTTATACCCGGCCTCACATCCATGCACACAGCCTTACAGACAGGTACACAACTACTTCTGTACGCTGCCTCACAACCGCGTACACACAAAGCCACCCATGTACACATCTGCACACGCACATGCATGCAGCCACCTGTACACAGTGATTCTAGCCATCCTCTTCTCCAACTTTGAAGGCAATAGGCCAATGCTAAACCTCTCGCCGCCCATCTCTCCCTAAGCGCCTAATACGCCGACGTGCTATGCAAAGCAATCAACATTTAAACTTCATCATCAACATCATTTTCAACCTCATTTCTAATTCATTCCATGACCTAACACACCGACCATAAGCCCAGATTACCAATAAATCAACAACAACAGAATTCCATGACCTTAACTCGACCATAAAAACAAAATCAAACTTTCAAAAAAAAGGCTAACAAGATGCTGCTGGGTGAGGGCAAGAGGGGCATCGGTGAGCCCTGCTGGAGCCACGCCCAGTGTTATCGAGGCCAAGCCAATTCTCACTGCCTCGGCCTCATCTGCATGTGCGACACGTAAGTTGAAGATGGGTGGATGTGACAGACTACTAGCTTGGAAAAGGGATGAGGGTGAGAGAAAGAGTTGAGGGTGGGTGAATGTGACAGACTACTAGCTTGGAAAAGGGATGAGGGTGAGAGAAAGAGTTGAGGGTGGGTGGATGTGACAGACTACTAGCTTGGAAAAGGGATGAGGGTGAGAGAAAGAGTTGAGGGTGGATGAGATAGATCGGGTGAATGAGAGTGGAAGGGAGATGAAGGTGAACCAGCAAGGGTGAATGAGAGAGATCGCTCGCTTGGAAAAGGGTGATGAAGGTAAATCAGCAATATTACTAGCTTGGAAAAGGGTTGAGGGTGAATGAAAGAGTTGAGGATGAATGAG
>BOPN01005483.1:95000-96824 GCA_017312705.2 Penaeus japonicus
GAAGGTATATTTATCGAAAGGTTAACTACACTTTCTAAACTTTATTAGGTAATCCACTCTTTTTCATATTATTCTTATTGTTTATATGAATTATATATCCAGTTTTAATTATTCGAGTCAAAACACTGGTTTATAGATAATTCATAATCATGTTATAGGTATAGTGTATATAAATTATACATCATGTTCAATATATAACTCTATCATGTACAGAAAAAAGTACAAATCCAAAAACATTTTTGAAATCAATAAAGTAAATAACTACAGATCAAAGATTTATATATATATACCAGACCTATGGATTTTGTTTAGTTATAAATAAAATTCCATTCCACAACCATTAAGTAAGTATATAGTGAGGATTAACGTTTATCTAGAGTTCACGCAATCAGATATAATATAGCGTGAAGAAAAATCCAAACACAGCCACGTTTGTACAAAGATGAAATGCAATATAACCACAATCAAAAAAAATGAAAACAAATTGTGGAGTTCCGAATAGGATTAGGAACCACAATAAAAAATGGAAAACAAATTGTGGAGTTCCGAATAGGATTAGGAACCTTTCCGGACACGCAAGTCTGGATCCATTCTATCGTCTATAGAGGAAGTAAGTCCCGGATGTGTTTCCTTTCGTAATGTAGAGGGACTCCTCTTGTAAAACACGAAATTATTACTTGCTGTGAGTTCTTATGGTCTGCTGTTTATATTCTCCGGTATTTTCATATATATTCTAATAAATATTGCTTATATTTTTGTTTTGTTTTTATTTTTTCCTATACGGTATTGTGGTAAAAAAATATGCATGTGTGTGTGTGTGAATATATATATATGTATATATATATATATATATATATATATATATATATATATATATATATATATATATATATATATATATATGTATATGTATATATACACATATGTATGTATGTATATATATGTATTTATATACATATATATACATATATCTATATCTATATCTATCTATCTATCTATCTATCTATCTATCTATATATATATATATATATATATATATATATATATATATATATATATATATATATATGTGTGTGTGTGTGTGTGTGTGTGTGTATACATATATATATATATATATATATATATATATGTATATATATATATATATATATATATATATATATACATATGTGTGTGTGTGTGTGTGTGTATGTGTGTGTGTGTGTGTGTGTGTGTGTGTGTGTGTGTGTGTTCGAAGGAAATAAAAGAACAAAGGGAACAAGAAAGCTCTGACCCTCGAAGGACGCAAACCTCAGCTGTTCCTTTTCGTCCACGCTCTTTTCTAAACTTAAGAAATCTACATATTCTACCCCCAATCTCGTCCTTAATCTACCCTCATCTACTTTGAATCTATCAAAAAAAAAAAAAAAAACACCAACACCTCCGCCCATTAACCTTTATAGACTCGAAAAATCTACTCCCTTACCAGTCTTGACCTCTTATATATATATGACCTCTTATAGTCTTATATGCCCTCACTCCAAAATCAACTACTGCTAACACGAGGTCATAGGTAAGCCACTCACAAGATATCATCGTAGTAATTTTTCGCTGGATACTACTGACAAAATAAGAACACTATTTTCCAATCGATTGACCATTCAATAAATCAACCAAGAAACCGACTAATTCATCAAATTCAGAAAGCAATGATAAAAAAATCAAGACAAGTGAGATGCCTCCGTTCTGCCGAGGTAGTGTGTCCGAGTTGAGAGAGAGAGAGAGAGAGAGACAGAGAGAGAGAGAGAGAGAGAGAGAGAGAGAGAGAGAGAGAGAGAGAGAGAG
>BOPN01005484.1:12500-15000 GCA_017312705.2 Penaeus japonicus
CAAAATGTTCATCTTTCAGGAAGTGTTATCCAAAATGACGATAACAAAACATTCAAAGAATAATGGGAAGGATTGAAAAGGTACACACGGATAAAGAGACAAACAGAGAAAGTGAATGAGAGAGAGAGAGAGAGAGAGAGAGAGAGAGAGAGAGAGAGAGAGAGAGAGAGAGAGAGAGAGAGAAAAAAACAAACACACAGGAAAAAAAAAAACGAAAAAAAAAAAGAAAAAAGGAAAAAGAAAAAAAAAAAAAAGCAGACAGACAGAGACAGACAGAGAGAGAGCAAAGACAAGCAAAGAAAGGGGAATCTGATACCTTGCAATGCCACGCACTCTTTGCTGAAGCATAAACAAATACAGATTCCATGACATCTTTGTTTGCCTCGATGTCGCCGCGTTCAAAACAGAGACATATTACGCAGGAAAGGGGGAAGTTCAGTTCATTTTATTGGGGTTTTAGATCTTAGGGATTGGAGGGACGGAGCCTCTTCTGCTGTTTGGTTCCAGGCATACATACATGTGTATATGGATATATATATATATGTGTTATATCTATATATATATATATATATATATATATATATATATATATGTATATATATATATATATATATATATATATATATATATATATATACACATATATATGTGTGTGTGTGTGTGTGTGTGCATATATATATATATATATATATATATATATATATATATATATATATATATATATATATATATATATATATATACATACATATATAAACATATATATATGTGTGCGTGTGTGTGTGAGTGTATATATATATATATATATATATATATATATATATATATATATATATATATATATATATATATTCTTAGATGTACACGCACGCACACACTCCGTAGATCTATAGATCTCTATATATGTTCAAAACATCATCAGACAAAAGATTAACAAAATGCAATCAACCGCTAGAGGAAGTCTTAGGCAAAAGTTGACATGGAAAAAAGGAAAAAAATAACGTCAAGAGGATAGAGATTGAGAGAGAGAGAGAGAGAGAGAGAGAGAGAAAGAGAAAGAAAATACAGAAAGAGAGAGAAAGTAAAAGATAAATTTTAAGAAAAAGAGAATTAAGCGAAAGAAAGAAAAAAAAAAAAAAAAAAAAAAAAAAACATGAGAAAAGAGAGAGAGAGAGAGAGAGTGAGAGAGAGAGGAGAAAGGAACTAGAGCGAGAGATAGAAAGAGAGAGTATAAAAGGAAGTGAGAAAGAGAGAGATAGAGAGAAAACAGAAAGGAACTAGAGATAGAGAGAGTCAAGGCAGATAAGAATCCCAAAAGGACAAGCCAGCAAGAAAGCCATGGGGCGGAAGAGGGCAAGAATGGAAGAGCAATGAAGCCGAAGGAGGGAACAGTCAGTAGGAAGAACAGTTTAACGAAAGAGGAAGACAGTCAAGGAAGGAACCAGTCAGTAAGGGGGAAAACAGTTAATGAGTTGAAAAAAAAACAGTCAGGAGTGTGTGGTTGGGGGGGGGGGGAGGCACCTGTAGAGTGGCTGGTATGAAGGAAGCAGTCGGTAAGAAGAAAAAAAATCAGTGAAAAAGAAACCAGTCAGTAAGGAAGAGCACAGAGAAAGTAAGACAGTTGACAGCACGACACCCGAGTTAGGGAGCAAGACAACCGACAGCCGACGGACGGAGAAAGACAGCCGACAGCCTGACACCCAAGGGAAGGCGCAAGATAGCCGACAGCCCGATACCCGAGGGAGGGAGCACGACAGCCGACAACCGACGGAGGAAGCGAGATAGCAGAAAGCCGACGGCCGACGGAAGGGGCAGGACAGCCTGACAGCCGAAGGAAGGCAGGATCCGAGGGAGGAGACAGGTACCAACTCAACCTCCCATCGAAATAGGGGGAAGGAGTGAGAGGGCAAGAAGAGGGTCATGGAGAGGGAATGAGAGATTAAGGGAGAGAGAGAGAGGGGGCAAGAGAGGTTAAAGTAATAAGGAAGGATAAGGGAGGGAGGGAGAAGATATGAGAGAAAGGAGGGGAGGGAGTAAGGGGAAGTAAGGGGAGAAAAGGGAATGAGGTAAGGGGAGTAGAGAGAAAAGTCCACGAGAAGATATAGGAGAACAAGGGGATGGGACTTAAGGAGTAGAGCGAAGGAGGAAGTGGGAGTGAGTGAGGGAGTAAAGGGGAGGGGGAGAGGGGAGTAGGGGCGAGGGCATGAGGGAGCGAGGGGGCACCTGTAGAGTGGCTGGTAAACTCAGGTAGCCGAGATCACGTCCTTTAAACAGGGGGATGTTTTGCCAGTCTCGGGTTACGCGTGTTGGTCCAGCAAACACACCCAACGTCACCATGAGAAATTGCCGGAGAGTTGCCGCGGAGGTGGTGGTGGTGGTGGGGGGGGGATGGTGGATGGGGGGGAGGAGGGAGGTTGGGACTCTCATGCGAGATCTCTCTCTCTCTCTTTCTCACTCTCTCTCTCTCTCACTCACTCTCTCTCTCTCTCTTTCTTTCTCT
>BOPN01005484.1:40000-45000 GCA_017312705.2 Penaeus japonicus
TTCTCTTTTCTCTCTCTTTCTCTTTTATCTCTTTTCTGTTCTCTCTCTGTCTCTCTTTTCTCTCTCTCGCTTCTCTTTTCTCTCTCTTTCTCTTTCTCTCTTTTCTGTTCTCTCTCTGCCTCTCTTTTCTCTCTCTCGCTTCTCTTTTCTCTCTTTCTCTCTCCCGATTCTCTTTTTTTTTCTCTCTCTTTTCTGTACTCTCTCGTCTCTCTCTTTTTTTCTGTTCTCTCTGTGTTTCTCGCTGTCTCTCTGCTTTTGTGTCTCTGTCATTCTCTCTCTCTCTTTCTCTCTCTCTCTCTCTCTCTCTCTCTCTCTCTCTCTCTCTCTCTCTCTCTCTCTCTCTCTCTCTCTCTCTCTCTCTCTCTCTCTCTCTCTCTTTCCTTCTCTCCCCTCACTAGTCTTCTTCTCCTCGTCCTTTATTCCCCTCGCTTCCCATATTTTCCTTTCACCATCCCTCTACCTCCCTTCCCCCTTGATCCTCCCTTCTCCCTTTTCCTCTCCCCTTCCCTTTTTTCTTCTCCCCCCATCATCCCTTTCCCTCTCTTTATTTCTCCATCCATCTCCCTCCTCTTTCCCCTCGCTCTACCTAACCCTTTTTTTCTTCTTCCTCCCTTTTCCCCCTCCCTCTTCCCTCTCTTTCTCTTACTTTCTCTTACCTTTCCTCCCTTCTCCTCTTTTTCCCTCCCTTACTTCCCCTCTCTCCCCTCCTTTCCTCACTCTCTCTTTTCCCTTCGCCTCCTACCCTACCCATCTCTCCCTTCCCTCTTCCTTCTCCCCTCCCTTTCTCCCCCTTCTCCTCTCCACTTCCCCTCCCCCTCTATCCCTTCCTCCCTCCTCCCCTCCTTCTATAATCTCCCCTCCCCCCCTCCCCTCTGTCCCCGCCCCCCATCTTTCCCCGCTTACGCACGCACATTGGGATTCGCACACGCACTCACGCACTCACGCACGCTGTCTATGGTGAACGAGAGAATATTATGCGTATTAATTGGCGATGCTGTGTAGGAGTGTATTTGTTGGTGCGAAATGGATATGTGGATATGCGCTGGTGTGTGCGTTTTATGTGTGTGAGTTGAGCGTGTGTTTGTGTGTGTAGTGTGCTGCTTTCTTATATTTGCTTGTTTGTGTTGCTTGCTTGTATTTGCTCATTTGTGTTGCTTGTTTGTATTTGCTTGTTTGTACTGCTTGCTTGTATTTGTTCATTTGTGCTGCTTTCTTGTATTTGCTTGTTTGTCCTGCTTGCTTGTATTTGCTTGTTTGTGTTGCTTGCTTGTATTTGCTCATTTGTGTTGCTTGTTTGTATTTGCTTGTTTTTGCTGCTTGCTTGTATTTCCTTGTTTGTGCTGCTTGCTTGTGCTGCTTGCTTGTATTTGTTAATTTGTGCTGCATGCTTATATTTGCTTGCTTGTATTTGTTCATTTGTGCTGCTTGCTTGTATTCGCTTGTTTGTGCTGCTTTCTTATATTTGTTCATGTGTGCTGCTTGCTTGTATTTGCTTGTTTGTGTTGCTTTCTTGTGTTTGTTGTCTGTGCTGCTTTCTTGTATTTGCTTTTTTGTGTTGCATTCTTGTATTTGCTTGTTTGTGCTACTTATTTGTATTTGCTTGTTTATGCTACTTGCTTGCATTTGCTTGTCTAGTCGTTGTCGTGAGTGGTCTGTCGTATATTACTTGTCTGTTTGTTTGGATGGATATGTTTGTTTGTGCAGTGTGTGTGTTGCTTCGCGTGTGTATTGCGTGGATTGTTTTAGCGTTTGTGCAGTGTGTGTTATATATAGAGGGATATCATACTATGCAAGCAATGTAATAAATGATTGCATAATCATATCACAATATGTCCTTTTTTGACATTGTCCTTTTTTGACATTGATCCAGACGTAGGTAGAGGAAGAAGAGGAAGATGATGATGAAGAAGATGATGGGGAGAAAGAAGAAGAGAAGGAGGAAGCAGATGATGATGAATAGGAATAGAAGGATAGAAGAAGAAGAGGAATAGAATAAGAAGAAAAGGAAGAAGAAGATGAGGGGGAGGAGAAAGAAAGAATAAGATGAAGAACAGGAGGAGGAGGAGGAGGAGGAGGAAGAAGAGGAAAAGAAAGAAAAAAGGAAGAGGAAAAAAAAGGAATATCTGAAGAAGAAGTATGAGAAGTGCTTTATGCTTCAGATGAGGAAGAAAAGGAATCTATGTAGAAGAAGAAAGGTAAGAAGTAAAATCCTGAAGAAGAAGAGGAGGAGAAGGGAAAAAAAGGAAAGCAGGTTGTCGAAGGAGAGGAAGAGGAGGAGGAGAGGCAAGAAGCATTATGTTGAAGGAGGAGGAGAAGAAGAAGAAACAGAAGAGGAGGAGGAGAGGAAGGAAACATTTTGTTTAAGAAGGAGGAGAAGAAGAAGAAGAAACAGGGGAAAAGCAGGAGAGGAAGGAGACATTATGTTTAAGAAGGAGAAGAAGAAGTAGACGAAACAGAGGAAAAGGAGAGGAAGAAAACATCATGTTGAGGGAGAAGGAGGAGAAGAAGGAACAGGGGAAAAGGAGAAGAAGAAGGAACAGGGGAAAAGGAGGAGAGGGAGGAGACATTATGTTGAAAAAGGAGAGGAAGAAGAAGAAACAGTGGAGGAGGAATATAACAATAATCATAAGAATAATGAGGATGATAATAACAATAATAGTAATGATATAAATATTGGACATAATGATAATAATGATGAATGCAAAATAACAGCAACAATAACCATAATAGTAAAAGTAACAGCAGTAATAATGAATACAGTGACAATGATACTATCGTAAATAGAGATAGTAATAATATTAGCAACAATAATACTAATAACAATAGCAAAATGATGATAACAACAAAAACAATAATGATTATTATGATAATAACAACAATTATGATAAAAATGATAATAATGGTATTCCTTTCTCATATTTCTCCCTCACTACCTCCCCTCCTCTCCCCCTCCCTCATCCCCCTTATCCCGCCCTTTACCATCCCTTACTCTCCCTTCTTCCCCCTTCCACTTCCCACCTTCCTCCTTCCACCTTTCCCTCCTATTCCACCCCTACCTCACTTCCCCTCCACCCTCATTTACCTTCATGGTCTTAGCTCCCCTTCCCCTTCCCCTCACCCTCACCCATCTTCTCTCCATACCACCGTTCACCTCTCCCTCTCCACCTTTTCTTCCCCCTCCCTTCTTTTCCTTCCTCCCCCACCCCCCTTTCTCTCGTCCTCTCGCTCTTCCTAAAACCTCCCTCACCTTATCATCCACCCTTTCCTTCCTCCCCCCCCCTTCCCCTCGCCCCTACTCCCTACCCTACCCCCTTCCCCTCTCCACTCCTCCTTACCCTCCCCCCTTCCCCGCTCCTCTCCCTACCCCCTTTCCCACCTTACCCTCCAACCTCTACCTACCCCTCCACCCCCTACCCCCCACCGAGACCAAGGCAGAAAGAACAGAAATCTTTGGTACAGATCATGGGCCATCGTTCATACGCTCTGTATCTGTATCTGTATCTGTAACTATGTCTATATCTGTGTCTGTATCTGTACCTGTATGTGTTTCTGTATCTCCATCTGTATCTGTAACTTTATCTGTATCGTCCCTTTTCTCATCATCTCTAGATAAGTTTGCAGATTCCCCTCTGATCCGATCATCTCTCTCTCTCTCTTTCTCTCTCTTTCTTTCTCTCACTCTCTCTCTTTTTTACTTTTCCCATTTCTCTCTCTTTCTCTCTCTCTCTCTCTCTCACTCTCTCTCTTTTTCTCACTTTCTCTTTCTATTTTTCCCATTTCTCTCTCGCTTTCTCTCTTTTTCTCTCTCTTTCTTTCTCTTTCTATTTTTTCCCATTTCTCTCTCTCTCTCTCTCTCTCTCTCTCTCTCTCTCTCTCTCTCTCTCTCTCTCTCTCTCTCTCTCTCTCTCTCTCTCTCTCTCTCTCTGTTTCTCTTACCATCTCTCTTCCGTTCTCTCTCCCTCGCCTTAATCCCAATGACAAATGAAATTGCCCTCTAAGGAAGAGGATCATAAAGCTTATCAAATCAAATCGGGAAGTTGTACAACATATCACACTGGGAGGGGAGACCGGGGGAGGGGGGGGGGTTAAGGGGAAGAAAGGTGGAGGGGAGAGGGGAGGGGACGGGAGGGGAGGGAGAGGTGAGAGAGAGGTGAGAGGAGAGAAGAGGGAAGGGGAAGGAGAGAGCAGAGGGGAGGGGAAGGAAGAGAGAAAGGTGGGGAGGGAAAGAAGAGGAGAGGGAATAGAGAGAGGAGAGGAAATAGCAGGGAGAAGAGGGGTAGAGAGAGAAGGAGGGAGGGTAAAGGGAGGGGGAGATAAAGCTTAAGAGAGGGGGAGTAGGGAAAAGGGATAGAGGGGAGAAGGGAATGAGGGGAAAGGGAGAGAAAGAGATTAGCCATTGTGTTTGGTGGTAATTTTAGATCATTTTGGGGTTTAACTGACAATTACGGGGTCTGGCGTGCGCTGTGGCGTGGACTACTCCCGTGTGTGTGTGTGTGTGGCAGAGAGAGAGAAAAAGAAAGATAAATAGAGGGAAAGAGAGAGAGGGAGAGAGAGAGAGGGAGAGAGAGAGAAAGAGAGAGAAAGAGAAAGAGAGCTTCTTGTATCTGTGAATGGATCTTGCGAGCCTTCCCGTTCTTTCTCCTTCTCTCTCTCTCTGTATATATATATATATGTGTGTGTGTGTGTGTGTGTGTGTGTGTGTGTGTGTGTATATATATATATGCATATATATGTATATATATATATATATATATATATATATATATATATATATATATATATATATTCATTTACCTATCTACATACGGTAATATCCGCGCGTGTGAGTGAGCGTGTGCGCGTGGGTGTACGTATGCGCGTGTGTACTTGCCAGCACACTTCCTGCAGACGCCCTAAGCACAAACACATTTTTTCCGAAGCCCCTTGCAACATCCCGTGGCCATTGACTCTCTCTCCTCATGCATGTGAGTGATTTGCTTACACGTTCAACTATTGTTCAG
>BOPN01005484.1:94082-96816 GCA_017312705.2 Penaeus japonicus
TGTTAGAATTCAATCCCTTAATATAAAAAGTGCATTAGATCAGAGTAGCCTATTTGACATACAGTTCCGACGGGGGTAGGGGGAGGGGGACTACATGGATTAGGGGGGGGGGGGGTTAGGGAAGTGAAATGCATTGTTCACTTACATCTCCTAAAGTGTATATTAGCTTGAGATTTATCTATTGAAGGTGATAATAGAGCCTAATACACGCGCATATGTGTTTTTGATTCAATTTATTAAGGGCTCGGTGGTTAACACTTGACTCGGGGTGTCACTTGCTCTTTGGTCAAGAGGGAAAGGGGGAAGAGAGGAGGGAGGGAGGAAGAAAGAGGAAGGGGGGAGGGAGGGAGAAAGAGAGAGGGGGAAAGATGAAGAGGGGAAAAAAAGAGAGAAAAATCGAAAAAATAATAAAGCTAAAAAAACCCTCCATCTCAAACATACCACCTATAAGCTCTCACCCACTCCATCCAACCTTACCCCCACCCCCAAAAAAGAAAAGAAAAAAGATAAAAAAAAATCGAAGCAAAAAACAGAACAAAAAACAAATGAAGGACGACAAACGCACTAAAATCTAAGTGGCAGAGCTGTTAACTTTCACAGCCACATGTCCGCTCCCAACTGGCCTCTGCGAGTGAAGGCCACTCAGCCAGCATAAATTGCTTTTCCCTTTTCTCTCTCCCCCTCCTCCCTCCCTCCCTCCCTCTTCATCCTCCCTCCCTCTTCACCCTCCCTCCCTTCTTAACCCTTTCTTTTTTCTTTCCATTTCTCCTTTCGTCTGCACCCTTTTCTTATATTCTTCTTTCCTCCCTTCCCCCCCTTCTCTCTCTCTCTCTCCCCTCTTTCCTCTTTTCTTCCTCTCTCCTTCTCTCCCTTTCCCACCCCCCTTCTTCCCTCTTTCCCTCCTTGCTTCCTTTCTTCTTTCCTCCCTTTTTTCTACCTTCCACTCTCCCTCTCTCTCTCCTTCTTCCTCCCTTCCTCTTTTCCACTCCTTTCTTCCTCCCTCCCACTTCCCTCCTTCTTCCTCCCTTCCCAAATCTTTGTTTCCTGATGGATGATAATGATGGTGATGTTGATGGTGATGATAATGATGGTGATGATAATGATGATGTTGGTGATGATGATGGTGATGATGATAATGATTATGATGATGATGACGATAATAATTCATTCAAGAATTTAGGTACAGCTAAATGTTGGTATTCCTTCCCCCCACATCCCCTCCACAAAAAAAAAACATGAAAAAGACCATAAAACTACATCCGATAGGCTTGCTGAGTGGCCTCCCCCCACCCCCTTCACCCCAGAAACCCATTCCCCCCTCCCCCCCTTCCCACTCCCTCCATGAACCCATGACCTCCCTACCAATCCCCCTCCCCCCCTCCCCTCCCCATCCCCCCTCAACAACACCTCTCCCACCAAAACCCAGAAACCCATGACCTCCCTCCCCTTTCCCCTCCCCCTTCCCCCCATCCCTACCCCACCCCTTATGACCTCCCACAACTATCCCCCAACTCCACCAACCCCCCATTCCCACTCCCACCAACCCCCCATCCCCACTCCCACCCCCACCAACCCCCCCATCCCTACTCCCACTCCCCCCCCACCTAACCCCAGAAAGCCATGTCCCTAGTTTTCCCGCGCGCGCCAAATTGAGTTAGCCGCGCCACTCTAGTCTTATTTGCCAACTGAGAGCGTCAACTTTGATGCTGTTGGACCGGCTAATGTATCGTGGACCTTTGATGACGCCCGTGTAGAGGTCTGTGGAAGGCAGGGCGTCTGTGTGTGTGTGTGTATGTGTGTGTGTGTCGCTCTATCTGTCTGTCTCTATTTCTCTTTCTCTTTTTTTTTCTCTCTCTCTTTCTCTATCTCTATCTATCTCTCTCTCTCTATCTATCTGTCTCTCTCTATATATCTATCTATCTCTATCTCTCTCTTTCTCTCTATCTTTCTCTCTCTCTCTCTCTCTCTCTCTCTCTCTCTCTCTCTCTCTCTCTCTCTCTCTCTCTCTCTCTCTCTCTCTCTCTCTCTCTCTCTCTCTCTCTCTCTCTCTCTCTCTCTCTCTCTCTCTCTCTCTCTCTCTCTCTCTCTCTCTCTCTCTCTCTCTCTCTCTCTCTCTCTCTTGGAATTTCTTCCTGTGATAAAGTCGATCAGTTATCCAAATTAGCACATTTACTTGAACACCTTTACTATATAATAATGCTTTGTCAAATGAGGAAGAGAGAGAGAAAATGAAAGGGAGGGAGTGAGAAAGAGAGAGAGAGAGAGACAGTAAAGAAAAATATATTAATAACGCTTTGATAAATACAAAGATTACGTATGGACCACAAAAGATAAAGAAATAATAAAAGCAAAGAGAATAGTCGGTTACGGGAACCAGATTACACATAGGATATCAATGGACTATGCAACATGAACGGAATGCAATTTGAGAAATAAAGTCAAAGTCATTATTGCAAAATCTGCAAGGGACCCCGGCGCAACAGGCTTATTAATAATTTACTCATTATGCAAGAAACTATATCCTATCGACGAAATAGCAATGTCACTTGGACTATTATCAGCATTATCACTGACTTTAGGTCTAAAGATATTCCCATTCCTTACTTGCCGTATACTCAATGAGACTTTTAGATAAGGTAAGAACTATGATGCAACATTTCAGATACTTGTACATATAAACACACACACACACACACACACACACACACACACACACACACACACACACACACAC
>BOPN01005485.1:95000-96811 GCA_017312705.2 Penaeus japonicus
CTTGTGTGTGTGTGTGTGTGTGTGGTAGTCAATGTGTGTATTCGTCTAAGTGTGTGTGTGTGAGTCTTTGTTTGTGTGTGTGTACATTTGTGAAGATAGCTAGATATCTTGATTGATAGATAAAGATAAACATATAGATAGATGAATAAAAAGATAGATAGATATATAGATAGATAGATAGATAGATAGAGAGAGAGAGAGAGAGATAAGAGAATGAGACAGAGAAAGAGGGACATAGAGACACATTTGTTTGTGTGTACGAATGTTTGTCGCTGTGTGTGTGCATGTGTCGGTATGTGTTTGTATTTGTTTAAGCGTGTGTATGTTTTATGGATTTGAGTGTGCATTTATTGGTGGCTATTTGTGTGCGCTAGTGCATGTGTCAGCGTGTGCCGATGTGTATGTATGTACATACAGTCTATACGCATTACAGTCAATGTGTTCTAGACAGTCGCTGAGAGAGGAGTGCCCTTGAATAGATATGAGAATGATGGCTACCACTTGTGAAATCGGAGTTTCATTCCCTTAGATTTATACAGCCCACACCAATTCAACCAACAAACATTGTTCAAATATGTTCGAACCTAACCATTTTTATTTACATCTTATGTCATATCTGATGTTATAACATACTTGTATTTCAGTACTGCCTACCCATATGATAAATAAGTGAATATGAATTTATATATCACATATACTATACTGTGTGCGGAAACATAGTGTATATTCACATCCTATTTTGTTATCATCTTTATTTTCTTCATATTTCTTCTTATCATCATTAACATTATCAGTGTTATGATTATTATTATGATTATTACTATCATCATCATTAAGACTAATATCACTATCATCATTATGACTAATATCATTATCATCATTATCATTATCATTATTGTTATTATTATTTTTAGTATTACCATCAATATAATCATTATCATTGGTATTGCCATTAATAGTTATAATTACAATAACATCAGTGATAATGATACTACTAGTGCTACTACGTCTAATAAAGATAATGATGATAACGATAATATTCATAATATCAGTAATAACATTATGGAAAAACAAATGATGGCAATGAAACAAGTGATGATGATACTGATACTAATAATTATGATAATGGTAGAAATAATGGTGATGATAAAAATGATAGTAATGATAATAATGATAATAATGACGATAATACGAATGATGGCAATGATGACCAAAATCATGATTACCATGACAATGAAGATGACAATAAAGAAAATGATGAAGACAACAATATTAACAATAATGATGGTAATGAAAATTAAAATAATGATAGTAATTATGGTGATTATGATAATGATAATGATATTGATAAGGACAATAGAAATGGTATTAATAAAAATAATCATGATAATAATGATGATTACAAAAATGGCGAAGATGATAATAGTAATAATAATAACGACAATAGCAGCAATAATGAACGTGCATGCAGTCGTTTATTTATTTATACACAAATTTTAGTACGAATTGAAAATGAGTAACGACGTAATATTTCTCCTGATAGATATGTGTAGCTTCGCTCAGTTTGTACTCAGCATAAAATTAGCACTCCGGAGACTTTGCTTTGGGAGTTCTCATTAATTTGAGCCTTGCTGGTTCGGGCAGTTGAATACATTGTACTGCATCTAATTGGCAGAAAGAGTGAAATGTTAATTTTGCAATATATTAGTATATAACACACATATACACATAAACACATTCATATATACATACATACACACACACACACACACACACACACACACATACACACACACACACATATATATATA
>BOPN01005486.1:5000-7500 GCA_017312705.2 Penaeus japonicus
ATCTGGCAATATTTCGGAGAGGTAATTACTAGTTGTTATCTGCTCCATATGAGCATCCCCGTGTGACCTTGGCTGCTAGGGATGCCATCGATTAGGGCTTCCATTAGGAATAATTTTCCTGACTGATACTCAGCGTGGTTGCATGATTAGATTTATGAACACTGAAGACCTGACATATGTGGTTCTATAGTATAATGTACTCACGAACTAGGAATTGATTTTACTCGGGCCAGATCTTGACTGGTAGTTGGTCACCTTTGACCCTTGGCACTGGTGTTACCGTGGCATCTATAGGGAGCGTGTAAGCGATGTTTGACTCATTTTCTGTTGCTTTGCTTGGATGGTATGAATTTATATTAGGAATATATTTAGACATCCTCAAAAGTTTTCACACTGTATTGTATACTTGCGAATCACTATAGTAGATGGCATAACTCAATATTTTCCTTCATTTATATTGTGGCACTTTTTGGCAATCTCCATACCTTTGAAATGACTAGCTTTCCTGTGGCATTCTTTCATTTTTTAATTTTCTATAACACTTGTGTAATTTCTTATTTCTATTTTGTTCGTATATGCACTCTTGACAATCACAGTCGCCACGGATCACCGAATATATATATATATGTATGTATATATATATATATATATATATATATATATATATATATAAATATACAGTATATATATATACATATATATACATATACATACATATATATATATATATGTGTGTGTGTATCTGTGTCTGTGTATGTGTGTGTGTGTCTGTGAGTGTATGTACGTATATATATGTATATGTATATGTATATATATATATATATACATATATATATATATATATATATATATATATATATATATATATATATGTATATATACATACATAAATATATATATATATATATATATATATATATATATATATATATATATATATATAGAGAGAGAGAGAGAGAGAGAGAGAGAGAGATGTATGTATATATATGTATATATATATATATATATATATATATATATATATATATATATATATATATATATATATATATTCATATGTATGTATATATATATATATATATATATATATATATATATATATATATATATATATATATATATATTCTTATATATATATATATATATATATATGTATATATGTATATATATATATATATATATATATATATATATATATATATATATATATATATATATTCTTATGTATATATATATATATATATATATATATATATATATATATATATTCATATATATATATATATATGTATATATATATATATATATATATATATATATTTATATATATATATATATATATATATACATATGTATATATATATATATATATATATATATATATATATATATATATATATATATATATATATATATTCATATGTATATATATACACATATATGTATACATTGTATTCAATTCAGCTCTCGTTCTTTCACTCCCACGCGTTGGTAGTTCGTCGGGTATTGAAATTAACCAGTTTTCTGACTTTCCTTTAAACATGTACCAGTGATGTTTGAGCATTTATTCCTGTACGTTAGAATTTCCTTCCCTGCCTTGGTGAATGTTTTACTTCAGTTTATCTTTTTTCTGCTTCTCTTGTATTTTCATTAGTCTTCCATTTATTTCCAATGAGAATTATCCTCTGCGTCTTCGTAAAGGGAATAATCAATATTTTTACAACTTTTTGCAGTATTGAGGACCCATCCTGTTGGCAGAAATACTTTTTTTTTTTTTTTTTTTTTTTAACTTTTTCTTGGCAACCTTCGGGAATTGGGCTTAGTGACATGAGGATGGGCCTTAATCCTGATTCATTATGTTTCCATCCCATGTCCTCAGGTGCAGGAAGTACGGGAATGCGCGCAGTGACCATTTCTCCATACCATTGCTTGGTCATGTACTCGCATCAAGTGGAAGCGGAGAGCATCACTTGGTGGCATGGCCTCCGGTTTACACGACCTTGCAAACAGAATATGAGTCTGTTTTCTGCACACTGCATATTCTGCAGACAAACGATTCTGAAGATTTAATGGTCTCCTCTGTGAGTTCACCCATACCTAAGTTTGTGAACAATTGATGGTGCACATTAAAGACTTTCGATGGTGATTTCTTGGTGTGATTTGCGTTGTAGGACGGGTGTCGCAACCGGTTAATGCATGAAATGGTAACAGAGTTGTTGTTCAAGCTTCCGGTAATCTATTGTATCGCCGTTTATAAGTAGTACCAGACATCATCCACAGGTGTTTGCATTGTAAACTTGGGAAGTAGGAAACCAAAAGCACGAGAACATTCGTGTCCCTTGATGAGACAACAGCCGTATTGAACTGACTGTGCGCCACTGTAACACCACCTGGGTGTGGCTTCTTCATGATTGGCTCTCAAATGACTCAATTCTGCTGTTGCCTTTGATGATCTTACTTCAAGTTCTTCTCTGATAAGTCGTCTGATGGGTCGCGCTGA
>BOPN01005486.1:30000-32500 GCA_017312705.2 Penaeus japonicus
CAGAGGGATCCTTCCTCTCTCCTAACTCACATGCAAACCCAAAGCAAAGGACACGGCGCAGGAGCAACCGGTTCCCAAAGTCGAAGGAGAAGCCAAAAGCTAAAATCCAATCGGACCTCGCAGGCGGGGACAAGTCGAAGGAAGCCATTAGAACTTCGGCTTGGAAACTTCCCCCGTGACCCTCCTGCTCTTCCTCCATCAACCCCCCCCCCCCCCCCCCCCCCTAGCTCCCCCGAAACCAAAAGGACCAATCCATTTGAAACTTTGCTGAGCTTCTCCCCTCCTTTCAAAGTCAAAAAAAGAAAAAAAGAAAAAAAAAATGGAAATAATCAATCTACAAATTTGAAACTTCTTGCCAGCCTCCCTTTACCCTACAAAATAAAATAAAATAAAATAAAAAAGAGTAAAAATAAAAAGGTAAAAACAAAAGATCTATGGTGTGGATACACTACCCAAATCCTCAACTCCCCCCTAAAAAAAAAAAAAAAAAAAAAAAAAAAAAAAAAAAAAAAAAAAAAAAAAAAAAAAAATGATCTTTATCATGTAAACTTATTGCAATCTGTTTTCCGCGACGGATGCCAAGATAAGAAATAAGGACGGGTTTTCACTGTTGATGGCAATGGTGATTGTAATCAGTGTTATTGTTACTGGCGTTGCATATACAGCAACTGCAATAGAGGATGGCAAATGCAATAGTTGTCTTTTTATCACTATTTTCATCATTGTCATGTAACACCAAATGAATGTTGGGTTAGACATTTTTTCTTATCACTATGGCAATATTGCAATGCAGCGCTTATACTTTCTTGTTGTCAAATGTTATTATCGATTATCATTATTGTATAACAATATTATTTTCAATGAATCAATGGCAAACTTACATAAATAAAAAAACATATAATAAGAGAGTAATACAAATAATTTAATATATACCCACAGACAAGGTTCAAAATATGAGAGAAACAGTGAAAGTATAATTTTCTTGACGATATCGAAACAGAAAAGGGAAACTGCTTTAGTTCCAAAATTACAAACAAAAAATGACCGCAATGATATCAAACCAACAATTCTGAAAATCGAGACGAAATATAATAGTTTGTAATCTAAAATACACTTTTTATAATGATGCTAAGTTAACTTAACTTGACTTTTAAAAATTACAAATATTTTTTTAAAGATTCTGATAGATGAGACAAAGCCATTAAATTCAGATGACTTATTGCATTGTTTAATGTCCTACATAAAAGAAATAATATGCTAAACACAGAGGATATCACGGAGACACAACTGATAAGCTTACGGTCATAGTTGAAAATTATTGTTTTCTTTTAAAATGTTGTATAGAGGGTTGGTGTAATACATTAAAAATAGCAAAGATAAAAGTTAGGAAAACATAGAAAGTGGTAAGCTTTTATGAAAAGAATTTTTCCTGGTAAGTGGCTTAAGGTGAGAGGAGCAAAAACAGTTCTGATTGTCTGGCATGGCTGCCAGTTTAGAAAGGAAAAGAAGCCGATATATTTGTTTGAGTTTTAAGAAGATCTTTTCGGAGGATATATTCGTTTCACATAGGAAGATGATAAGTGAAAAAGAGGATTTCAGTGCCACAAGAAATAGGGAAAAACAAAAACAAAAAACGTAATAGTTTTTTTTTAAATAAATATAAAGATATGCTTTTAGAGAATAAAGGAAATATCTCGTGTGTGTGTGTGAGCAGTGATGTATACGTTATTTGGAAGCATAAAGAGGGTAGGAGGATGTGTCTTTTTATAACTCTGGAGAGACTTGTTTAAAACTGAAGTAATTCCAGAATGGGAAGATCAAAGTCATATTTGGATTTATGTAAGATTTCGAAATCACTTCTAAAAGGGTGGTTTGTAGATTCTGAATGTGAACGGATAGAGGAAAATGAGCGGTGGGAGATTGAACGCCCTTTATGTTCTGAGATTCTGAAGGTGAGATTTCTGTGAGTCTCACCAATATGGAAGAGATGGATATTTTTCTTTGTGTCTAAACATAGAGCCAATAATGCGTGAATTAGTTCAAATGTATCTCTAGATGGTGTTGGGGGATTTTAAATTATATTAAGATTTCTTCTTATATGGTAGCTGAGTAGGTCATGGTAGGGAAGGGATATGTAATAAATATCCGTTTCTTCCTCGTGTTTTTTTGTTTTGTTTTTTTCAATTTTACTGTTAAAGAAAAATTTTGCTGTTCTATAAAAAATGTGGTGGGTACCTGTTACTGAAAAATATAGGAATACAAAAATTCAACTCTAAATCTAAGGGTCTTAATCAAATCGATTTTGAACGGTTCGGGGATAAATAACAAGAAATTTGTGCCAAGACCTGTAAAGGTGGGTTTACGGAAAACCGAAATACAAATAAAGTTATCAGATCTAGTTAAATGTATGTCAAGAAAAGGGAGGGATTTATTACGATCAAGTTTGATAATATATTTGTTTGGATGTTTGGATTTGATGTATTCGAAGAAACTTGAAATC
>BOPN01005486.1:52500-55000 GCA_017312705.2 Penaeus japonicus
GTTCATATTCTCCTCCGACGCTTCAATTATATCTTTATTCTGTTTATGTAATCCTGCACAATAACTCGACGCTCGCTCGTCCTGGCGCGGAAACCACGTCCTGCAAGATATGCAGTGTGCAACACCGTCGGGGTTAGTTGCGTGGGCTTCTTGTCTCATATCGAATCTCCTTTCTTCTTGTACAGGGCGTATTGACTATTCTAGCAGTATTACCAATGCACTTCCTGACCGCCTCGAAGATGTTACGTCATTTAAATATTAGGAATTTTGAAGGTGGGATAAGGTCCTTTTATTTTATTGAAAATAAACAAGAACTGATATGTATATATATAAATATACATACATTTGAACACTCACAAACACATTATAATCCATAGTATATTACCCATATAATAGTATGGGTAATAATGTTGATGATGATAAGGATATTAATAAAAGCAATAACAATGATATTGTAGTAAAAATGATGATAATAAGAATATTAAAATTAACATTATATAGTGATAAGAAGAAGAAAAAAATAAATAATGATAAGAACGCCGACAACTACAACAATAAAATAAATAATACTAGTGAAAATAACAACAATAATAATAACAGTAATGATGATAATAACGATGATGATAGTAATAATGATAATAATGATGACGATAATAGTGATGATAATGATAATGATAATACAATAATAGTAAAAGTAATGATTTTGATAACAGTATTAAAATGATAATAAAGATAATATGACAATATTGATTATAATAGTAAATATAACAATAATGATGATAAAAGTAATCATAGCAACAGTAAAGACAACAACAACGACAATGATACAATGAAAAATATTAATGGTAATCATAAAAATTTTAATGATAATAAT
The DNA here is from genome assembly GCA_017312705.2 of Penaeus japonicus. Taxonomy (NCBI): domain Eukaryota; kingdom Metazoa; phylum Arthropoda; class Malacostraca; order Decapoda; family Penaeidae; genus Penaeus; species Penaeus japonicus. The sequence goes on from BOPN01005486.1 coordinate 53,375, forward strand.
AATAATATTCATAGTGATGGTCACTGTCATATTAATGATGATGATAGTAGTAGTAATGATAATAATAATAATGATGATAATAATAATAATAATAGTAACAATAATAATGATAATCATATTAACGATAATAATAATAATAATAATAATGATAACAATAAGAATGATAATAATATTAATGATGATAATGATAATAATAATAATGATAACAATAATAAATATCATGATCATAATAATGATTGGGATTATAATGATGAGGATATAATGATTATAATAAAGCTAATAATAACAATAATGATAATTATAATAATAATAACAACAATAACAATAATGATAATGATATTGATACTAATAGAAATAATGATAACAACAGTGATGATAGTAATGATAATAATAATGATAATGATAATAGTAATAATGATAATAATAATGATAATAATAATGATAATGATGATAGTGATAATGATGATAATAAGATGAAGAACAATAATAATGATAATAAGGATACCGATAGTAATAATAGTATTCATTATAATATGGATATCAATAGTTATGATGATGATTATGATAACAATAATATCTTTGTTTTCTGTAGTAGTAAAAGTTATAACAATAATAACTAAGATAACATTGATAATGACCGATAATGATAATGAAAATGATTTCTATTTAAAGAGAAAAAAACAAGGAAACTTGAGACGGGATCGAGTCTCCATTAAGTATTCCTCGCACTTTCTTATATCAGTTTTATATTATATTTTATATTATATCAATATCAGTTTTCCCGTTTTCCGTTTTTTCTTGTATCTTATTATACTTAGTAACGTCAAATATCATTCCCTATTTTCAGTATTACAACATCATAAAAGAAAAGTTTAACATTTTTTAATTTTTTTTAAGTATCTTAAGAACCACTTGAGTTTTTCCTTTTAGTCCATTGATCTTATTGACTTTGTCTTGAATTTCACGATCCTTTACCATATAACTTGCGGCAAAATCTTTTCAGAACACTAATGATAATATCTAAATATAGCAAAAGGAAGTGTATACAGATCCTTGTTACATAATTCTCGCAGAAATAACTATAAGTATCTCGATCCCTTACCATATAACTTGCGGCAAAATCTTTTAAGAATACTAATGACAATATCTAAATACAGCAAAAAAAAAGTGCAGATCCTTTTTACATATTTCTCGCAGGAATAACTATAGGTATCTCTAAACTAAGGAGTCACGTTCAAGCTTTCATGAATAAAAAAAAAAAACGTTTTTTTTATCCAAATGGACTGATGCCACCAAACCAACAACTTCTTATAGTAGAAGGACACCTAGACTACGGGGAAACAAGAAAAATGCTGGATTGTCAGATTCAGTATACATGCATTCTAGCTATATTTTAGTCGTAACAGTAAGAATTTGTGTGAATATGAAAATGTTGAAGAAAAACTAAATAAAAAATCAAATTTAATAAACCAGCATATGGGAGGTTTTAAATTAATATTTTATGTCTGTTTATATGTTTGTTATTTCTTATACTCATTTTTACGAGAAAGGGTGTTTGTCATAGCATACATTTTGGCCAACTCAGTGATGTTATTTCAGTAATCTTTTTTACATGAATCACTGTAC
>BOPN01005486.1:82500-87500 GCA_017312705.2 Penaeus japonicus
ATATATATATATATATATATATATATATATATATATATATATATATGTGTGTGTGTGTGTGTGTGTGTGTGTGTGTGTGTGTGTGTGTGTGTGTGACGGAATCACGCCTCCCTTGCGTGGCACAGATTTTGACAAAAACTTTAGACAACCACATGAATCTCTATATTCCTTTGTTAGAAAATAAATAAGTTATACGGAATACGTGTCTTGTTGATTTGAGACGAGGCCAGGTTGTCTTGGCGGAACCATTTAGTTTTAACATAAAACATCAGCACTATGCCATTCTATAGTAAATTGAGAAGAAACAGTAGTATAGAAGTAAAGTAAATCAGATATACCATTTGCAATGACCGATGTACCGTATCCTATTTTTCAATAGCTATGAATTAGTCGACACTGTTTGTCTCTTTCTCCCTTTCTGCTCTCTGCGCCTCCTTGCTTCTGTTGTGTTGTCGTCTCTTCAATCCTGGCCTTTTCTCGTCTCCCCCCTCCTCTCTCTCTCTCTCTCTCTCTCTCTCTCTCTCTCTCTCTCTCTCTCTCTCTCTCTCTCTCTCTCTCTCTCTCTCTCTCTCTCTCTCTCTCTCTCTGGTATCTAGAATATTGGTGGAGACCGTTGTATTTTACGTTCAAAGGAGAACTTCTGGAATGTGTCAATGATTTTCCTCCCAGAAAATACAGTATGTGCAGCTGAACAGTTTGGTCGGCTCCAGTTTGATCTGAAGCAACACTCACTAGCGACCTTGAACGCTGAGCTTCCAAAGTTTGGGAAGATCTCATTGTGATATTGCTCGACTGTCAGACGCCTTCCTAGATCTTGTTGAAAATATTTATTCCTTACATCCTGGTACACATTTTCCCGTAAAAACGCCGATTGTTGAAAATATCTACTTACCTTTCGTCCTCCCTTGTTAATTAGTAAATGACCATCTTGCGTGCCTTAAAAAAATGTTGATAAGAAAGGATGATAAACAAGGAATAACACCTGGCGGAGAAAAGAGAGAGGAAGAGACTCCAAAAGTATTACTAGAAGTAAAAATTAATATAAGGAAATGAAGAGGATTAACAAAAGAGAATAAATGTTGCTATTATAATTGCTGTATATGAACTTATAAATGCAAACGAAAGAAAATGATGAATTAAAGAATATTATCTATATTAAAGAGTCAGCAGAGGTCAGTTTATGAATAATATGGCTCAATCAGGGTGCATAAAACTGACCATATTTGTTATTTTATTTTAGAGCTGAATGAATTGAGAAAAGAAACTCGTTTAATCACTTCACTTGCGATTTTGATTCAATGAAACTCTGATCCGACTCATAAACCATACTTACGGTAGAAAAAAAACATTGGGCTTACACTACATACGTTTACTGAGAGATGGAATATGTTCAGAAATCCTTATTGCATCACTTCACCAACGCGGTTGAACCTTTCTTTTTGGACATAGTGGCAGACGCCCTGTAATACATTACTTTGTGTACCGAAGGCACTGAAACCTAGACTGATTAGCCGTTTTATCTCAGCTTCGCAGGATGTACTCGACTGGATGAGTTGCCCTAGGTATACATACTCGTTTACTGATTCTAATACCTCGCCCTGTATTTGCATTTGCTCGATTGGGGTTCGACTGTTGAACATGACTTTAGTCTTTTTCCTGTTCATTTTAAGGCCTATGTTCAGACTTTCCCTATTCAAATCGCTTAGTAATTGTTGTAATTCATTCGCCGTAAAGAACAATGCCATCTTCAAATCTAAAATTGCTTAAGTGCTCATTCCCTATTTTAATCCCTTTTTCCTTCCAATGTAATTTCTTGAATACTTCCTCCAAGCAAGCTGTAAACAGCTTCGGTGAGATGGTGTCGCCCTGCCTAGTACCATTCTTCTACTCCTTGTTTACGAATTGTATCTATTAATGCCGCTATTTGTACCGAGTCGAGTGTCTTTTCATAATCTACGAATGCCATACACAGGGGCCTCCTATATTCGTTTCCCTGCCTGTTCCCCGGGTTGTTTTGAATCTAATGTATTGTGATACGGGCTGTGATGATTTTTGTGAACAGTTTATAGATTACTGAAAGGAGGCTTATAGTTTTTTTTTTTTTTTTTTTTTTTTTTTTTTTTTTTTTTTTTTTTTGTGTATTAAAATTATTATTGCGTTTTTCTAGGATTTCTAGGAGTTCTACCGAAAGGTGTTAAAATGATTGGCCAGTTTTACTGCTGCAATCTCTCCTGCATCTTAAATAAGATCTACGTAAATGCCATCTTCTAGTGTTTTTTTTTCCCATTTTTTATGCCTTTTAGTGCCCTTTTAACTTCTTTTACCGTAATATTTGGAACGTCTCCAATTGTTGTGTTTGTCTCCGTACGTGGTTGATCGTTTGAGTGGTATAAGTCGCAATAGAAGTCTTTGATAATTTCATTTTTATTGTATGTCACCTATCCATTGGGTCTCTGCACTGCATATATTTGTTTTTTCCTATTCCGAACCTCCTCTTTGTTGCCATAAGGCTGGTGCCGGCAAGCAGAGCTTCATTTATTTTTCGTATGTTAAATTTGCGTACATCCTCTTTCTACTTCTTGTCTATCGTCTTAGTCAGCTCTGCTGTTTCTATTTTGTCTCTGATTGATGTTATTTTCATGCCCTTATGCTGTTTCAACAGCTTTTTTGTCTCTACCGAAAACTTACCGAACTTTTCTTTTTCGTCTTTACCCCGTATTTCAAGTGCAGCGTCCTTTAATATCTCACTGAATTGGTCGTTCATTTGGTCTATGTCAATATCTTCTTCGAGAGCTGAGTATTTGTTTCAGATGTTAATACTGAATTCCGTGCCCTATTCTTAGATTAACGAGAGGCTGCTGTATGAGATTATTTCGTTCCCTTTTTAAGTGTAATTTAACTAGACTTCTGACCAGTCTATGGTCGCTACCGACATTTACTTTTTTGATAATGCTTACATCTTGTACATTATCACGCCTGTTGATTATGAAATTAATTTCGTTTTTAATGCCGTATGGTGATTTCCATGTCCATTTCCTCCCGGGTCTCTTTTCGAAGAATGTATTCATAATTTTAAGGGATCGAGCTTTAGCAAATTCTATTAGCCTTTGCCCTCTCTCATTTCTGGTGCCTATTCATGTTTCCCTACCGAGGTTTCTCCATCTTCCCTTATTCCTATCTTGGCATTAAAATCCCCCGTAATCACGGTAAAATGTTTTTTTTGCTCTATCGGTAGCTGCTTGCACATTTTCATAGCAGCTCTTTATCTCCTCATCATTATGACTGCAGGTAGGAGCATATACCTGGATAGTTTTTTGGTTGTATTTGTCGTTTAGTTTCAGTATCACAGAAGCTATTCTTTTGCTCACACTGTAGGCGCTTGTGAACTAAGAAACCAACTCCTAATTCTAGTTTGTTTTCCAGGGTTTTACCTCTCCAATATAGTAAGTGTCCATCATTTAGTAATTTCTTTTCTTCGCCAAGTCTTCTAACTTCAGAAAGTCCTACAATATCCCATTTCATAAATTAAAGTTCTTCAAGCAGTGTTAAAATATCAGATTTTGTACTCAGAGTCCTTACATTGGATGTGCAAAGATTTATCCTCATGAGGCGGCCTCGGTCTAACCGGATATTCTTAACACCCTCTGCTCCACAGCGATCCTGATCGCCGCCATGACCAGGGGCTCCTTCGCTTCCGGGGAATGAGGGCCATTGTCTTGACTGGGAAATCATATTACTGGCCTTAATTGTTACTTGATGGGGTGAGTAATTTTAATTTTCTATATCACTTGGTCAGTTTCTGATTTTTATTTCTATGTCGCTGAGACCTAACATCGACACCTCTCCTACTCGTTGCCAGATCTCTCTCTCTCTCTCTCTCTCTCTCTCTCTCTCTCTATATATATATATATATATATATATATATATTAATATATATATATATATTTATATATATATATATATATATATATATATATATATATGTATGTATATATATATATATATATATATATATATATATATATATTAATATATATATATATATATATATATATATATATATATATATATATATATATATATATATATATGTATGTATATATATATATATATATATATATATATATATATATATATATATATATGTATGTATATATATATATATATACATATATACATACATATGTATATATATATATATATATATATATATATATATATATATATATATATATGTATATATATATTCATATATGTATATATATATATATATATATATATAGATATATAAATATATATATATATATATATATATATATATATATATATATATATATATGTGTGTGTGTGTGTGTGTGTGTGTGTGTGTGTGTATATAGATATATATATATATATATATATATATATATATATATATATATGTGTGTGTGTGTGTGTGTGTGTGTGTGTGTGTGTGTGTGTATTGTATATATATATATATATATATATATATATATATATAAATATATATATACATATATGTATATGCATATATATATAAATATATATATATATATATATATATATATATATATATATGTATATAGATTATTTACCTATATATCTATATTTATCTATCTGTGTGTGTGTGTGTTTGTATACAGTCATATGTACATGCATATTTTGGGTGGATATGTAGATTTAAAAATATAATTTCGTGCAGCCCAATATAAGCCAACTGCTGTACACAGTGAAATAGAATTATACTAATCCTTTCCTTTAAAACGTATCATATTAACCACATGCAGTAACTCACAGTTTTGTTTAAATAAGTTATTTTAAAAGTGTAACTACATTAGTTTGCTCAAATCTTGTTTATATTGACAGGATATGTTGTGTTGTTCCTCTTTGTCTATTCATCCGCACCGATTTGTCGGCATTTTAATCTAGAAAAATATCAAGCAAGATAATTCAATTCTCTTAGTGTAAAAAAATAATAAAAACGTGACTTTACGAATGCA
>BOPN01005487.1:55000-57500 GCA_017312705.2 Penaeus japonicus
GTTATTTGTAAACTTACTTGTTTATTACTTCTAGTGCTTCCCCCTGTGCATGTAGGTTTACTTGCTCGATTTAGGCCACATAAATATTTGATCTTGTTCACCATATGTTTAACCTTCAAACGGATAGGGTATATGATTTTGCTTCGGACGGCACCTTTAAGTAGTTATCTATCGTTAATGAATAACCCACAGTAGACAAACAATACACTCGACGAGAATGCAATAATAGCTCGAAACTGCAGTTAATAGTTTCACACATGAATGACTAGCGAAGGCATGAAAGTAAAAGGAAGAACATATAGGCATTTGAATAAAACTTCATCCGAGGCTCTATATTGGCGGCCATCTTGGTTGTTTACCAACTGGCTGCGAGGCAAAGTGAACTGCCCTCAACCCTTGCCGACTATACCACAAATAGCACCGAATATTTTTTTGCCAGTTTAACCATTCACTAGACCAGTGGATCCCAACTATAAGTACCAAGAACCACTTTTATTTAAATGAGTTTTCCCTCGGGCCCCAGGATATTGACTTGCAACCAACGTCTTACTATATTCATCTCAACAGTAAGGCATGGTAACTTAATATGAAGAAAGTTAAAACATGAATATTTTTATGGATACTGCAGCTTGTGTTAGACTTTGAGAGAAAAGGATTTTATCTTCAAAATAATTATAACAAATGTAGTCAGATAAGTAGTATTCAAACTAGTATAATGTCATGACTTAATTGCATAATATTTATAGATTAAAATTTTATACTATATCAAATCTGTAAATCCTTTGGTTATTTTTGAACAGCGAAATGAGACATAGTCTCAATGGCCATCAAGGGTTAACACATAGCTGTCATCTAAAATAGAGTTTTATTTAGTATCTCAGGTATCATAAAAGGATCTTTTAATTACCGTATTATGATCATGGCAATTTTCTCGTAGTGGTCCACATCGTAAAATCCATCATAATTAGTATCAACAAATTCCTTGTGATGTCTAATGTGCATTTATGATGATGCATTTATATCTGACGGAACCCAACAATAATGACGATACTAGATCCAAAAGATGGGTAGGGCATGAATTGTTCCAGGGAATTTTCAGGGTAAAATCGATAACCAACATATTAAAGTCTACTTAAAAAAAAAAAAAAAAAAAAAAAAAATATATATATATATATATTGTAAAATATAAGGACATAAAATGTGGTTACTCTTCAATTTACTCACCCGTGTGGCGTACCGTGTGCACAACAATCGTGGATGCATGGATTTCGGCAGGAATTTTGAAAGTGCTTACCTAGCCTTACCAAGTTTTGAGGTTAGCCCCAGCCAAGGAAGGCGTTGCCGCTCCCCTCCCTGGCCCCTTTTATCAGAGCATTTAGTCGTTTTGAATAAATTTGAAACAATTAGGTCAATTTAAATTTGTCATCAACTGAATTAAACACGTAATCACACGTGTGTGACGTCATGGCGCAGTCCAAGTGGTGGCTTAGCAAAGTAAACATATCTCATTAAGTAAACAACTCTTTTGTGCATGCAGATTATAGGCCTTTTCGGACGCTCATATTGTACCTGTTAGTTACGGTAAGTAATACTGCTATATTTGGTTAGTAAACATCGTAAGGAATCTATTAATACCTATTTCGATGGTTTTTATGTCGGGGACCTATTTTAGAAATTTACTGTAATCATCTATTATTGTCAAATTGCTACATATTACTGTAGTGACTTGCACCACCTACTTTGATTGCATTGTAGAACTCCATGTATGAATTTCTCCATAATGTATGTCTTAAGTGAATTTGTTAAGCCCCTTATTATGTGATGTGACAGCATGTCTGCAGTAATTCGATGAAGTCGTTAAAAAAAATTAGTAGAAGCAAGAAAATTGGTTGTTGGATTATTTTACTTCTTAATACGACACCATTAAACTCTACACTAGAAAAGGGCCTAAAGGAACTGAATACCGGTATTTACCCTTTTTACCTACATGTTCAAGTTGTTAATTAAACGGAATAAATCTGGCTGTGAATTACAGTTTAGCCACTGAGACATCACCCTATGCCTTAAGAGACTGACTCCTATTGTACTTTTGGACAGTTTGAACTGCCTCTCACAGTACTTATTGTGTATCAAGATCAAGGTTACCTGACAAAGTGTGAATCCCCACCTGTCCCACATATCTCGGCCTATCAGTCATTTGATAGAGTTAAGGGACCTAATCCTATTGTTATGTGGATATATTAATTATAGATTATAAATTATATATTATAGAAAGTAAGATATACATACGTAATAACTCCCGCCAACCCTCCCTGAGTAACCAGGTTAGTTACTCTACTTGGGAGATGGGAGTTCTGTAGATTGAGCGATGCCCGTTATGAATATGTCTAGAAACACGCCCCTTTGGTCCCTTATTCCAGCAAGATGGGTGGCCTCTACTTGACTTAGTCAATTAGTTGATTTTGAACTAGGGTAGGGTTAAGCAGTCCCTTCCTTGCAG
>BOPN01005487.1:72500-82500 GCA_017312705.2 Penaeus japonicus
GTAAATCTATAGGGTAAACACAGTCAGAATATCCACTTCATTTATTTTGTTCCATGTAAAAGTAAAATGATAAATAATAAACTTTTAAATAAAATTTTATGATTATAAAATGGGGTTGCTATTAATACAACTAAAAAGACAGGTGTAACCGTGTTTTAAAAGCTAGTAACAATAAAAAATACGTAAAATAAGTAAAATAAGCTATTGCGATTCAAAGAGTAAAATCATAAAAGTAATACGTTAATTTGACAGTAAAAACAGATTTAAAGGGTGTAATTAATAATAAGAAATCATTAAAAAACAAATGTTAAACATTTTAAAACACAATGAAACAAAAAGGTAAAAGGAATAAAAGAAATCGCAGCAGATGTGGATGCTTTGTTATCCGCACACCATGTGAATCATTTTCATATAAACGTGGACAACCAAAGATTTATAATAGAACTTTATTTACAACAAATAAAAGAGACAAAATACTTAATAAATATGGATTACTGCGGGATGCTGGGCAGGATAGGTTAAGGAGCAATTCAAAGGGTAGAACTAAAAGGAGGAAAGAAGAGAAGAGTGAGAAACTAGCATAAACGTAGACGGGAGTGCAAAATCGAAAGAATGAAGGAGAGGCCGAATAAGAGGGGATACGAGGGGAAGAGGAGGACGAGGGAAAGGATGGGGGAGGGAGGTTGAAAACCTCACATATCATCTGCAAATGATGTTACTCTTGAGTGTTTAATACCTTTGTCAATGTCATCAACCATAAATAGCAACAACAGAGGCCCCTGTGGCACCCCACTTAATACGTTTGATTCATTGGAGAAAAGATCATTTATCTGTAACTCTTGCTTGGAAACTTTGTATTTGTCTCCCTAATTTGCTAATTCCAAGATGCTTAATTTTAAGAATTAAAATTCCGTGATCTAAAGTTGTCGATACCTTTGCGACATCTAGGTATATTATGTCAACTTCTCTATTTTCGGTCCGATCCTTTAATACGTATTCGCAGTGCTTTAAATTTTGGAATAAACAGGATCTTCTTTCCTTGTTCTATATATTGGACTTATTTTTTTCTTAAAATCCTTTCAAAAATGTATATTATGTGAAATGTTAATGTCACTGGTCTATAGTTTTTTTATCTGATCTTTGTTTCCGCCTTTATATATATATATATATATATATATATATATATATATATATATATATATATATATATATATATATATATATATGTATATATATATATATATATATATATATATATATATATATATATATATATATGTTGCCTTTATATTATGTTACTTGAGATATAATCCCGATGCTCGAAGATTTCCTCCAAAGGGTTACCAATTGTTTTGTTATGGTTTCTTTGCAGTTTCTTATAAAGATTGCTGGAATTTCATCTGAATTTGTTGCAATATCTATGATTGCCCAAGGATTTTTTTTTCTTCAGTCTTGTTAATAACTTCAGGATCTGATAATATATTTTTTTTATTCTAGGAATCCTAACTGAGCTGTATAGATTGATGATATATTGTTTATATCCTCTCCTATACAAATGAAAACAAGGTAAAGTCTATATTCCTCCCATATTGAGATTTTTATTATTTTATAGAGGTAAAAAAAATCTTAAATCTCTCTCTCTATATATGTGTGTGTGTGTGTGTGTGTATGTATATGTATATATGTGTATATATGTAGATGGTTCATCTTTCTTTTTGTTTCGTTTTATAAGAATCGGAGGGGTCACCCGTCAGTCACATGGATCATAAGGTTAAATTAAATTCTATCTTAACAAATATAGCATATATTGTGCATAAAGAATAACATTTTTTTTTTTAGCGTGAAAAGCGGAAGAGAAAGTGGTTAAAAGAGCTGGAGAGATAGTGAAAATGAAACTTGGGAGGAGATAATGTGAGAGTTAGAAAGTTAAACAAATTGAAGAGAGTATTAGCTTTTTATTGGAGGTCTGCCAGGAGAAGGAAGTTGGAGGACAGAGTGCAAGTGCGTCCTTGGCAGCCGAACAAAGCCATGGGTCAACCCCTCGGTAGGCAGTCGGGATACCAGAATACCAAGCAATGACTATCTTGACTAATGGAAGTATGTAAAGTGAAGAGGAAGTGATGGAGGGAGAGTGGAAATGAAATTTTCGAAGAGATCAAGTGATAGAAGGAAAGCTGAGAAAGCTGGAGAAAGGATAAAGTTTGTAAGACCAGAGGAAAGAAGTGAGAGAAACAGCATGCATGTGCGCCCCCTTAGTAGCTGAACAAAGTCCCGGGTCAACCCCTCAGGAGGCAGCCAGATACCAGAACACTTAGCATACTCTTCATTAGAATTTTTTTATTTTATTTATTTTATTTTATTTATTATGTATTATTATTTTTTTAAATTCTGAAGCTCTGCCCACGCTGCACTTCGCCGACCTCGCACGTCACTTGTCACTGCTATGCATGATGTGCCGTGCTTGACTTAAGTGGAGCCCTGTGGTCCGGGTAAAAAATGTTTAAAAATCTTGATGCAGGTCCTCTTCTAATGTTATTTCTTCAGTCTTGTCTTCTTTTTTTCTTCTTAGTCTTCTCCTCTTAGTTGTTGCCTCCTTACAGATTAATCGGTCTCCTGTGCATAATGCCGTGAATATTGCCTCAACTTCTTCAATCTCATTGATTCTGGTGAAGCTTTTGGGCAACGAACGCTGAGGCGATTGTAGAGCTCCTCATCCTCATCTTGAATTCTTCTCCATCTTTTGGCCTGCTGGTGGAGTCTCTTATTGATCGCCTCGATCCTTAGTCTTGCATGGATCTCTTGTGCGGTGACTACTTGAGGAAAGCGGATATTCAGAATCCATTTGCCTACTCGATTCTGAATAGTCTGTAGCTTCATCACCTGCCTTCTTGAAATGGTGTGGTTAGGCATTGGCGGGTATTCCATGATGGGCTGCACGAGGGCTTTATAAAAGTAGAGCTTGGTTTCAGGACTCAGAGTGTGAAACCTTCTGATCTGGCTCAGATGATGTTTTGCTTTCTGTTCTCTTTTATCTACGTGAGGGAGAATTCCTCTTCTGCTGATTGTTAGCCCTTTGTTTCCTCTGTCGCAGTAGTCGACGGCTTCCTTATCCACAATTAGATCTGCAGTCTTGAATTTGGCCACAGGAATGACTTCATGTTGGTCTAGATCTTCCACTGTCTTTCATATCAATTGATGGTCTCTATGGCTCTGGTAGTTCTGAGTGCTATCATCTTGATTGACCTCCCTTCGTACTTGATGATCTGTGTGATGTCATCGGCATACATATAATGACTGCTGCCACGTGATGGTTCAGGCAGATTTGCTGTATAGATTGTGAAGAGTGTCGGTGAGAGGCAGCTTCCCTGTGGGACTCCACTGCTGAGGGGAATTGCTTCACTGACTGTATTGCCGATGAATAATCTTGCACTTCTATCTTCAAGAAAGTCGCATAATATCTTGGTCAAGGGCGTCGGGCGTTTCAGGCCTGTGTGCCAGACTTTGTCGAAGACTTTGGCCAGATCTCTTCAGGAATCACATTCAGCTCTTTGGTTCCTTTCACTCATTGAATTGGCGATTTCTTCATTTATGATTGCAATGGCTGATCATGTTCCTTTGCTTGGTCTGAGGCCATGTTGCTTGGGATTTTGCAGATCGTTCATCTCTAGGTGACTGCGGAATCGTAAATTCACTATCTTCTCAAAGACTTTGCCTGGGACTTCCAGTAGAGAAATTTTTCGTCTATACTCCTCCAATTTTTCTTGGATTTTCCCGGCTTTCTTGTATCATTCTGATTCTTGCTTCTTTGAAGTAATCAGGGAAGTAGCCTGTAGTAAGAGAGGTATTTGCCAGTCTCAGCAACATCTTATTTGGAAGATTCTGCAGGATTGTTTTGTTGATCCTGCTTTTGCCTGGAGCATTTCTGTTCTTAAAACTCTGGATAGTTAATTTGACATATTTGGGGCTGATCTTGGCCATTAGTGGGTCGGTGGGGTTTTGTCTTGCGAAATCAGCAGCAGCTTCTGGAGATCGATGCATCTTCCTATTTCCTCAATGATGGACTCCTCGAAATCACTATCAAAGTTCTCTTCTTCGGTATTTCTGAAGTAATATCTCCAGTAATTTCTGAACAGGATTTCTTGTTTTTCTTCTTCATAGATCTTCTGATCCTGTTCGTTGAGGAGGTAGCTGCTCCTGCTTTCATTTCTTACCATCAGCTTCTTGATTCCTGTCCAGAATGCTGCTCTCTTCCATTTCTGTGAGAGTTCTCTTTGCACTGTTCTGTATCTTGCTCGCAGATTTAGTGTCAATCTATGAATTCCTGCATAGTGGTGCAGGTGATTCAACTGTAAATTTAGCAGTCTGGTGTCAGCCTTGGATGGGAGGCAGTCCTGTAGTTGGTCTTGGGTACATGTTGCTCGAGTGCAGCTTCAACTTTCGGACTTCATCGTCAAATTCTTCCAATGTTGCAGTCCTCAAGTTGGCTGTAGGTTTCAAGTGGAGCTGTTCCTCGAATCCTTCTAAATTAGCCATTCTGATGTTGAAATTGACGAGACGAGACTTGCTTGGTGGAAACGCAGCCTTAGGGACCCCTTTGAGACCCCGGGCTTCGCTAAGTAAACCACAGGGTCTGCCTTCGGAAACAAACGGCGTTATCCTAATGCCGAAAAGTGGTGGTAAGGATGGGGGGGCGGAATTGGATCTCTTGTAAAGCAACCAGGTGCTTGGCTCGAGAGAGCCGAATGTCAAATCCTAGCTATGAATGTATCTCCCTTTGGATTATGTCAGGTCCTTTGGCATAAAGGTAACTCCCTTGGGATTATGCCAGGTCCTTTAGCATAAAGATAACGTCCTTTGCTTGATTCTTGATTGCTATGAGAGAAACCCATCTAGCTTGGTGGATTCTAACTCTTCCTTGAAAGAGTTCTTGTGGCTTCTTCTTGAAATCGATTAAGGCTTGTAGGCAGGTGCAATTGGAGCAGGTACTGATAGCTCAGTGAGTGAGTGGTGTCCAACTGAAAAAAAATTGCGAAAATCTCTCCTTTTGTGCACGGTCATCGTGCCAGCTCCAAGTATCCTTGTTCCTCACCACCTGACCTCGACCAATCATGAGTGACACAAGCTGCGAGGGGTCGCTATCATGCACTGATGTCAGGGCGAGCATCAGGCGGTGCTTGCCCCTGTACACCGACCAATCATGTCGCATGCTGCCACTGATGTATGTGTGTGCTCTGAATGTAAACACCAGGCGCAGAGGAGCTGTGATGTTCTGAACTATTTTGGCTGCTTAATGCTAGCCGTAGCCCACATACATATACGACACCACCTGTAAGTGGCGCAAGGTCAAGTAAATGATACTGGGTAGTTTGGGAGTGGTAGAACTTAGCCGCAATAACCATCAAAAGTTATATACCCTGGCCATCCCCTTCCATCGAACTCGGTCTCGTCGTTTGCGGATGCGCAGTAGTGTGGGAGTGACGACACACCAACGTCACTGCTGACATCATCAAGCCTATACATTGCTGTCCTTTCAGTACCCACCAATTTCCTCGTTATGGCTAGGAATTTATCAGATCTAAGGAAGATGCAGCATAATCAGCTGATCAAAATTAATAAAGAAAAGCTAATTGATACTATATTAGCTGCTAAGGAGGAAGATGTCGGAGATAAGCAGATGCTGAGGATGCTGAACGAGAAGCTGAATGCTGTAATGGGAGAAGTAGCAGAGCTGAAGAAAGCAATATCATCTCCTGGAAGCTTCAATACCAAGAAATTCAGCGAGCTCCAAGATAAGGTTGACAAACAAGCAGAGGTCATTGTCCAACAACAGCACTCAATAATTGATTGTAAGGAGAGGGAGACCAACATCGTAGTCCTAGGTATGCCCGATGGAGGAGAAGCACTGGACAGTGCTGTTACCGATGCTCAGAAGCTAGCGAAGGTTTGGGAGAAGATTAACGTTACCGGCGTGTAGTGCAACCGCCGCAGACTAGTCCGCGATGTCGGCACCGGAGGAAGGACTCGTCTGCACTCCCTGCTTCTCACCATAAAAGACAGGGAGATGCGGTCACAAATCCTCGCAAATGCTAAACGCCTCAAGAGTGCAGAAGGAACCTTCGCAAAGATCTATGTCAAGAGGGACGTCCACCCAGGTGTGCGTAAAGAGTGGGAGCGGCTGAGGGAGGCCGAGGCCCGTGAGAAGGCGCGGCTAGAGAACGTCGGCTGCGACATCAGGCTGGATACAAGGCAATGCAAGCTCTACCGTGACAGTGATGTCATCGATTGCTAGAATCCGCAGTTTTTGTAGATGGACCACAGAGTAAGGATAAAGTTAGAATTGTTGCTTGGAGCATAATATTGAGTATGCACAAAACTAGAAAAGAGAAATGTGTACACATAGTTAAAAGAATATGACATCATTAAATTAAAACACGTTCAAAGTTAGTTTCAAATTCCTCATCAGTTGACAAGTTTCCCTTATCAGTTTTAAAAGATTGAAAGTCCCCCTTCCAATTAATGGCTTTCCACACTCGTGCATCATCGTCTTCTAATACTCTCTCCCATCTACTCATCTCATCACCCCAACTCAATCCTCCCCCCGTATGCACAAAACTAGAAAAGAGAAATGTGTATACATTGTTAAAATAATATGACATCATTGAATTAAGTGAAGTAAAAACAAATCTACCTGTAAGAATACCACGCTCAAGAAGTGGGTTCATCGAACAGGAGTGGTGTCATTGTATTAGTCAAAAACCATCTATCCAAATTTGTTTGTAACCTTGATGTCAGTGTAGGTGACCAGATTTGGTTTCAACTTAGCTGTGTCCCAGAAGTTATGTTCGGGTTTTGTTATATCCCCCCTCTGATTCCCATTATCATACTCACAACGCGTTTGCCTCTATCCAGGAAAAAAATAAGTCGAAATATATGAGAAACGGATATATTGTAATAGGTGATATGAATGCGAGATTTGGTGCAGGTGTACAAGAACTGGCAAGTCTGTATGAGCTGCCAGGTGTTGACGCAATGTAACCAAATATTCAGGACGATATTTCTACCATGAATGATAATGCCGAAGTTTTGTCTTCCATTTGTCTCGATAATAAACTTGTTGTGTTAAACAATCTTAAAACCCGAGATAGGCATTTTATGTGAGGCAAAACCTACCGGAGGCGGGATACATGGGTATCGAAACTTGATGTGTGTGTTACGTCGCCATGTCTGTTGCCTTTCTTGAGCGACTTTGCCGTAATTCAGAGACGTGACCTTCCGTCCGACTACGTTACAGAGTCCTGCTACTCAGATTGAGATCATTGTACTTGGAGCAGCGTCATTAGGAAAACCGTGCAGCACTGCATGGTGCCGCGGCGAAATGCAACGTTGCAAGGAAACCTGTTAAATTCTCAAGCATCAATAGGCAACTATTTGTAGACAATATTGCAACATCAGTAATACCTAATAACTTCGAAGATATTAACGATGCAACGGAGGCTATATCGAAAACCCTCTACGAATGTGCCGAGAAAAGCAAATGTGTAAGAAGGGGAGGGGTGAGTTGGGGTGATGAGGAGATGAGTAGATGGGAGAGATTATTAGAAGACGATGATGATGCACGAGTGTGGAAAGCCATCAATTGGAAGGGGGACTTTCAATCTTTTAAAACTGATAAGGGAAACTTGCCAACTGATGAGGAATTTAATATTCACTTTGAACGTGTTTTAAACCCAGTAACAGCCCAACCTCGTCCGGAAGTGCAGACTGATGTGACGATCCCGGATTGCCTCACGAAGTGCAAACACAAAAGAAACGTCTGGAGGCGGATAAGGCATGTGGGCCAGACGGGGTCACCCCCGGGATATTAACAATGCTCCCTGCTAGTTGGATTTTAAGTATTGCTACCCTTTTTAATGTGATATTCCAATCGGGTGCGTATCCTGCATCATGGGCAAGGGCAATGGTTTTTATCGTTTTTAAGCGAGGAAACAGATCGGACCCGGATAATTACAGAGGTATAAGCGTAATCAATTATCTGGCCAAATTATATGACATGGAGCGCAGAGTAAGCGTGGTTGTATTGAGCATATCGTTGCGCTAAGGTTACTTTCAGACATTGCACGTCGAAAGAAAAGTAAGCTTTTTGTAACCTTTGTTGATTTCAGGAAAGCTTACGATCTGGTTCATCGCGATAAATCATTTATTATTTTAAAACGTCTTGGTTGTGGTATGGTGATGCTGAGTGCTTTAATAGCCATGTATAGGATTACAGAGTCTGTGATAGGAGGTGCGGTCATGACTGCAATGCTTGGTGTCAGGCAGGGCTCTCCTACATCTTGCCTACTTTTTATTATTTTTATAAATGAGCTCATTAATTTTTTTTAAAGATAGATGTGCACCCGACGGATTTTTAGACTGGCTCCACACTCTGGCTCTCATGGATGACACAGTGCTGTTGTCGACCAGTAGGGAGGGGGTGATTAACAAAATAAGGATATTGCAAACCTTTTGCAACGAATATGGCATGGTCATAAACGAGGCTAAGACCAAGTTCTTCGTGGTGAGCGGTGGCGAGGGTGACAGGGAACCGCTGAGTGTGGATGGGCTTGTGATTGCACCGTGCACGTCCTATGTCTATCTCGGATCGCCCTTCACTAGCGACGGATCCGTGTCTTCCGCAGTGCGCGGAAGATAGGCCATGTAATAAAATTCGTCTCTTTCATTAAAAAGAATAATGACGTGCCTTTCATAGTAAAACGTAGAGTTTTTGATGCCGCTCTGATGTCTTCCCTGCTTTACGGCTGCGAATCGTGGGTGGGGGCAGACTTAAAACCTATGCTCAAACTATATAACTGGGGTAAGGAAATCTACTCCGAATATTGTGTGTTATGCTGAGGCTGGCTACCCCACACTCCAAGATTATATCAAATTAAAGCAACATAAATTCTTTATTAAAATGTTTTCCGAAAGAGCTGATCTTGAGGACGATCCCTTATTGCATGTTATGAACATAATCAATAGATCTCCCACTCAAACAAGTAGAATAATAGACGGTTTCCTTGCTGAGCCTATACCAACAATGGGGCAACTCATGCAAAAGGTGTATGGCACTATCAGGACATCCGCGGGATCCCGTTGTACCACCTACCTATCAATTAATCAGGATTTTAGCCTACATAAAGTATATACCGAAAAACACTCTATAAATGACATTCACAGAATGGCATTCACTCGGTTTAGAGTCTCAGCTCATAACCTATGTGTGGAAACAGGTCGATGGAATAGACGTGGACGCGGCCGCCTGCCGCTAGAGGAGCGCTTGTGTATTTGTGAGCATATACAACAGAGCGACATGTGGTTGAAAGTTGCCCTGTTTCCGCAGACATTAGACAAATTTATGGGTTGAACCATTTGGAAGACTTGTTTAATTACAAATATTCAAATAATCTTTCATGTAAAATTATTAACGATATATTAAACTTGTATTTGTGAGTTACAGACACAATTGTATATATGTTCCTGGTGTTATTTCTTTGTTGCTAGTCATTTAAATAGACTTTTTTTTTGTGGGCTACAGTTTCTTATATTAGTGTTTATTACTTCTGCATTTTATTGTATTTTAAATAACTTTAATCATGACTTTGTAAATTTGTAACCTGTGGTCAGTAAACTATCTATCTATCTATCTGTATGTGTGTGAGATGTGTGTGTGTGAGTGTATGCGAGTGTGGGTGTGTGTGAGTGTGTGTGAGTGTGTATGTGTGTGAGTGTGTATCTATGTGTGTATGTGTGTGTGATTGTGTATATGTGTGAGTATCTATGTATGTGTGTGTGAGTGTGTATATGTGTGTGAGTGTGTATGTGTGTGAGTGTATGTGAGTGTGTGTATGTGAGTGTGTATCTGAATGTGTGTGTGAGTGTGGGTGTATGGGTCAGTGTGAGTGTCAGCCGTATTCTAAGTCCCTAAGCGCGCTGTGTACATGACATGAACTTACCGCGATTC
>BOPN01005488.1:2500-10000 GCA_017312705.2 Penaeus japonicus
TGTGGTATTTTTTCGCTCATGCTTTTAGTGTTTGTTTTATATCTAATGTATTTTATTCCCCCCTTTGACAGACGGTAAATAATCTTGATAGTGAACAGTGTTTGCCTTCACTCTCATGTATACTTGCTGTGTAAACATCTTTCAGCCTCCCTCTCCCTCTGATCTCCGGCCCCCTGGCGCCTCCGGAACGTCGCTCGTGCCTCATGCTACCACATACACAAGCGCTGGCAACCGCATACTACCACAACATATATCCGTTTTTAGCTCGGTTGGTCATTTGTTCCTCATAATGTTGATTTGTTTTCCCTTCGTCTCGGTCCACCTTCTGGGAACTGCACATGATTCCGAGGTAACTTAATCATCTTGTTTATTAAGAAAATGGAAGGTTCTGCTGCTGTAACTGTTCGGTGGTTAAATGTGTTGTCTGTTTATGTTTACAGGTCGTGCCACTTGTTGATTTTTTTTGTTCTTTAGGCGTTTTCCTTTTCGTAGAGAGGCGCGCTTCCCAGTGATACGAAAAGCTTTATTTTGGTTTGTATGTGAAGATTTGAGTTTTAGATTGTCTTTTAAGTGCTACTTCAATTCTGGTCAGTTTTCTTTCTAATTGATTTGAGGAAATTTCCTTTTGTTCTTAGGCGATATCATCAGCAAAATCTAGTTGTTTTTAAACGCCTCTGCAGGACGTCTTTTGTTGTTATGTGGCATGCATCGTTAAAAAATAATTTCCACTGGATATTTTGTCCAATAGAAAGCCTTGCTGTACATTTTTGAAAGACTCGCTCAAAGCAAGAGGCAATATGAATAAAATCCAGTAAATAGTATGCTAAAATGTGCTAATGTCTTTCTCATGAATCATATTCTATCCCACATTTCTCGATGTCATGCATGTGGAGACACAAAGAGCACAGGCTTCAATTATTGTAAAAAAAAGAAGAAGAAAAGAACACACACACACACACACACACACACACATATGTATATATATATATATATATATATATATATATATATATATATATATATATGTATATATATATATATATATATATATATATATATATATATATATGTGTGTGTGTGTGTGTGAGTGTGTGTGTATGTGTGTATGTGTGTGTGTGTGTGTGTGTGTGTGTGTGTGTGTGTGTGTGTGGGTGTGTGTGTGTGTGTGTGTGTGTGTGTGTGTGTGTATGTGTGTGTGTGTGTGTGTGTGTGTGTGTGTGTGTGTGCATATATATATATATATATATATATATATATATATATATATATATATATATATATAAATATATATATATATATATATATATATAAATATATAAATATATATATATATATATATATATATATATATATATATATATATATATATATATATATATATACATATATTGATATTTCAACCATTGTCTTAACAAATCTGGCACTTTATAGTCTTTGCATGTGTTGTTGCGTGCTTAATTTGCAATCAAGACAGTCTAAGCATGAGTAACCATAGCAACACTAGCAACGACATTATATTAACGCAAGAAATAATGATAACCACCACAATCACCTGTAATACGCCAAAGGGAAATTTATATCATTTTACGTCACCAAACGAGACATTTTCCTGTCCGTTTTCCTCCAAAACAAAAATCTTAACATTCAATTCCAGAGTAAAAGTGAGCGACATGAAAGACGGTCTCATGTTTATCGTCTTCCATTTCCTCCTTCGTCTTTATTTCTTTCTGTCATCTCCAAAGAGAGTTTGTAAATTTTCGAAGAATAGAGAACTGTCTTGCGACTAGTCAATTCTTAGCGACGCGCTGTTATTGTGTTTTATGATGATTATCTATTCATTCATTCCTCTTCTTCTATCGTTACTGCAATCATGATAATCATTATTTATTTTATTCATTCATTCGCCTTATTTCATCGTTATTGCAATCACTTTTACCAAAACCACAGACACACACTGAATTTCTTTAGAATAAAATACAGCAATGCTAATGCATTAGGTCCATAAGAAACTTAAAAGAAACCAGATTCACCTAAGGTAATATGATACTCTGTTACTATACATTTGACATGTGAAATATCTTAAGGACAAAGATGACTGTAAATACGACTTATCAAACGCCAGTCAAACAAACTCAGTCGAAATCAAGTCTTCAGAAATATGTATGGCACGTTTAGTTCTTTAAGATCATTAGCTAACAGTATAGTTTGACTAACATATCACTGTAAGCACTAGTAATGATGAACATATTTCAAAGACATGCATAGTAGGACAGTCATAGGTAATCGTGTAAGTATGTGTTAGGTACATTAAGTTGAAAGGCACAGTATTTCTTTCTCTGTCTCTCTCTCAAACTGTTTTTCCCCTCTCTATCTCTTTCCCTCTCTCTCCCACTCTCCCTCTGCCGCTCTCTCTCTCTCGCTCTTTTTCTTTTCACCCCGTTTATTTTTTCTCTCTCTCTCCTTCTCTCCCTCCCTCTTTCATTCTTCCCTTCTTTTTATCTCCCTCTTTCTTTCTCCCCCCCCTTCTCTTTTTCTCTCTCCTTCCTTCTCTTCCTCCCTTTTTTTCCCTTTAATTTCCTTTTCTACTTGCTTTCTCCCTCCCTCTTTAGCCTCCCCCCTTTCTCTCTCTCACACACCATCCATTTCTCCCTCCCTCCTTAATCTCTCGCCTTCTCTTTCTCTCTCTCTCTCTCCTTTCCTTTCTCTCTCCCTCTCCATCGTTCTCCCTATCCATCGCCAACGGAGGGGTGGGCACACAAAAAACAAAATTGAAAAAGAGATTGCTACACTGCGTCTGGTCTATTTACCCAACGTCTTAAGAAAGCCGGTACTTTCTATTTCTGGCGTTCTGTTATTACTTCAGTGTTGCAATGGATGGTCTTGCCACGTTTTCTCAAGCCAAGGATCCTGTCGACAGGTTATTCGGTAGTCGGTGTTCTTTACGGTATATAAACGGACAAATTTCCTTGTCTGTGAATTTGTTCACCAGCGGAAGGCTTTTGCAAAGCACGTCCACGCACGCACGGGACGTTCATGCAAACACACACACACACACACACACACACACACACACACACACACACACGCACACACACACACACACACACACATATGTATATTCTCATGTATTTTTCAAACACTCCCATACAAACAATACAAACGTTTCCACTCATACGCGTTTACAAACACCATCAATAAACCTGCTGTGAAGCTGGCGCAAATCTTCGTAGGTAAACAAACTGCAAACAACATAAATAGACAAACTCTCATAGGCATTTGCTGAAAGACATAAGTTCATGTAGGCAGTTCTGAGCTGTTATGATTTATATTGGCAATAATGTTGATTAACAGTGTGGTAATTACCCATGCAATGTCAGGAGCCATATATAATGATAATTAACGTCCGGTGGTTTATTTACGATGATAAACATTTCTTATGTAAACAAACCCATTTTCGCCAACCGCTGAATAGGCTACGTTTCCATAACAAAACGATGATTTTAAAAAAGTTTTATCATCTTGTTGGTAAAGTAAACGTTTTGCTTTTTATTTTCATTTATTTATCAATCTATTTTTTCCATTTTTATCCTGAAATGAGCATAAAGTCACCAGACATGTCACGAATTTGAAATTTTAAAACCGTTAGAGATGTAACGGCAATAACGAACTCCATTCCGTTCAGTGAACCAGCCTACCTTTTGTGCATAAGAGACGCAATATCTAGCCGCTGTTATTTGATTTTATAACTGTTGCAAAACCCCAACAAGAAAAGAACAAACCTGAATATATGATGAAATAAATAGATAATGACATTACTAGATGAATGAGATAAAAACAACAACAATGAAATGTATAAATAGTTGCTGCATAAGGTGTTCTTCCGTCCTTCGTACTTTTTATTTACCTTTTTCTCTTTCCTTGTCTCCTTTCAGGCTATATCCTTGAAGGCATGAAATGAAAAACGGCTCCATCTATCTACCTACCTACCCACACACACACAGACACACACACACACACACACACACACACACACACACACACACACACACGCACACACACACACACACACACCATTTTTTTTTTATTTTTTTTTCATAAGTTTAATGAATAAGCCACCTGTCCCAAACAGTCCTTGACTAGAGGTAGCTAAGTCGGAAGCATTACAGCATAAGGCCATACTTATAACAAGGACAGAAAGACAAAAACAAGCCTACCATTCCCCGAAGTATAAAAAAGCAGTAACTTTCCTTATCAACAACCATCACCAAAAAAATACAAAACAAAAAAGTACAAATTGCAATCCCGATAATCCCGCATCGATATGAAATATAACATCCCAAAATATGATTCAATTCCACGTAAGTTTGATTAAGATCGAAGACACCGATTTGTGGATACTATTCGAGGAATAGAGTGAGCTTGTTAGAGTAATCAAACGCTCCAGTTGTTGCATTATTTCTTTTTGCAACATAATAGCATCAAATTAGTTCACGATGACAGGTACGCATGGTCTTCGCAATCTCCTTGTAAAATAACGATGGATCTTCATTTTGCA
Organism: Penaeus japonicus; assembly: GCA_017312705.2. Classification (NCBI taxonomy): domain Eukaryota; kingdom Metazoa; phylum Arthropoda; class Malacostraca; order Decapoda; family Penaeidae; genus Penaeus; species Penaeus japonicus. The sequence goes on from BOPN01005488.1 coordinate 7,056, forward strand.
ATACAGCTTTGCAGATCAATTAGAGTTAGATAAAGAACTGGGGGACACTCGCACACACACACACACACACACACACACACACACACACACACACACACACACACACACACACACACACACACACACACACACACACACACACACACACACACACACACACACACACACACACACATGTACACATACGCACGCACACACTTATTTGCCTATTTATGAGGCTGTGTATGTATCTAAACTCTTTATCTATCTGTTTATCCATAAATGTCTATTCATCTAAGCTATGTATATATCTATCTTTCCGTCAATCTATTTATGGGTGTGTGTCGAGAGTATGAAAGGATATATGTACCTGTCTCTCTGATCTCTCTATCATTATCACACACACACACACACACACACACACACACACACACACACACACACACACACACACACACACACACACACACACACACACACACACACACACATTCACGTGTAAACCAGCGGCAAATGTATGTGCAGTGGATGCTAATCTCATACCAGATTATTCAGATTTCAGCATCATCATATTGCATCCCTCTGTTGCCATGGCGACTACATGCTAGCTTTACTATTTATAGCAATTGCAGACGTAGTTACGTGAAAAGAAGCCACTTTTGCAATTTAGGAAGGAGATACTTTTCTAGCATTCCTGTCTGGTGGTCGAATGAGGAGAACTCTTTGTTTGTTTGTATATTTTTAGACTTATAATTAGGTAATGTGGAGGGATAATCTAGAGTAGACATACCGTAGGCATGTAACATGATTTCTGATGAAATTTCATATATATATATATATATATATATATATATATATATATATATATATATATATATATATATATATATATATATATATATATATATATATATATATATATATATATATATATATATATAGAGAGAGAGATATAGAGAGAGAGAGAGAGAGAGAGAGAGAGAGAGAGAGAGAGAGAGAGAGAGATTAAGAGAGAGAGAGAGAGAGAGAGAGAGAGAGAGAGAGAGAGAGAGAGAGAGAGAGAGAGAGAGAGAGAGAGAGAGAGAGAGAGAGAGAGAGAGAGAGAGAGAGAGAGAGAGAGAGAGAGAGAGAGAGAGAGACCTATATAATTAACCTCACCATCCTTTCCCTCCGTCAGGACGTTCCACCAGCGCCTGCCCTCTTCCTCACCTGTCCCTTTTAGTCAGGGGAGGGAAACGTCATCCTGAAGCGAGGCACCCCCCCCACTCCCACCCCCACCCCCACCACAACCCCTCTACTCCCGCCCGCCTCTTTCTCCTCTCTCTCGTTTCCTCAATTCTCTTTGCTTCACCAGACACTATATTTACTATTTTCTGTTGTATTCCCCTTTCTCTCTCCTCTCCCTACTGCCGCAGCCCCTCTCCCTCCCCTCTCTTTTCTGTCAGTCTCCCTCCTCTCCCCTCTTCCCTTCTCTCTTTTCTTCTCCAGACTCCTTTCTCCCCTCTTTCGTCATCTCTATCAATTCCCCCCCTCTTTTTTCTTTTCTTTCTTAATTTAATCTTTTCCATCAGCTTCCTCGTCTCCCTCTTCCCTCTCCCCTTCCCTCTTCTCTACTAGACCCACCTCCCCCTCTTCATCTTACCTCTTTGTCACTCTCCCTAACACTCTCCCTCTCCCTTACTCTCTACTGGATCTCTCTCTCTCTCTCTCTCTCTCTCTCTCTCTCTCTCTCTCTCTCTCTCTCTCTCTCTCTCTCTCTCTCTCTCTCTCTCTCTCTCTCTCTCTCTCTCTCTCTCTCTCTCTCTCTCTCTCTCTCTCTCTCTCTCTCTCTCTCTCTCTCTCTCTCTCTCTCTCTCTCTCTCTCTCTCTCTCTCTCTCGCCTCCTCTATCCTTTCCCATCTCCTCTTTCCAGATTCCCTATTTCTCCTCTCACACCTGATCCACCCTCTTCCTTTCCCCTCTTTGCGACCAGACTCCCCTCCTATTTCCCATAGACTCCCTTTTCACCCCCTCCTTTTTCTCTCCCGCCCCCTATTTTCCCCTTTTCAATGCCTTCAGGACCTCGCCTCCCCCTTCTCCCTTCCCCACTCTTCTCCTCGTCTCCACCAGAATCTCCTCCCCCCCTACCCCTCTTCTCCACCAAACTCCCTTACATCTCTTCCTTTTCCCCCCTCCCTCCTCTCCTACCCTTCCCCTCTCCCTCTCCCCCTCCACCAGACTCTCCTCCCCCCCTACCCCTCTTCTCCACCAAACTCCCTTACATCTCTTCCTTTTCCCCCCTCCCTCCTCTCCTCCCCTTCCCCTCTCCCTCCCCTTCCCCTCTCCCCCTCCACCTCTTTCTCCCTCCCCTTTCCCTGCTCTCCCCCTTCCCCCCTTCCAATCCTCCCCCCTCTGCCCATCCGCCGCCCCCGCTCCCTTCCCTCTCTCCCCCTTCCCCCCCTTCCCCCCTTGCCCCCTTCCACCCCCCCTGCCCATCCGCCGCGACCGCCCCCGCTCCCTTCCCTCTCTCCCCCTTCCCCCCCCCCCCCTTCCCCCCTTCCAACCCCCCCCCCCCTCTGCCCATCCGCCGCGACCGCCCCCGCTCCACCCACATGTACTAAGGCAAGGACCGCAGTGGCCCACGCAATCAATAGCAAGAGAGGAAGCGACGTCGCTGCCGCCGCTGCTGCTGGAACCGGAAGTGCCGCTGGGTGGGAGCGAGGGAGGGAGGGGGAAGGGGAGGAGAGGGAAAGGGGGGAGGGGTGAATTCGGAGAAGAGAGGGGAAGAGGGAGGGGGGATTGGGAGAAAGGGAGGAGAGTGGAAGGGGGAGAGGGGAAGGGGGAGAAGGGAATTCGGAGAAGAGAGGGGAAGAGGGAGGGGGGATTGGGAGAAAGGAGAGGGGAGAAGAAGAGAGGGGAGAAGAGTGGAAAGAGGGGAAGAGGGAGGGGGGATTAGGAAAGGGAGGAGAGTGGATGGGGGAGAGGGA
>BOPN01005488.1:42500-57500 GCA_017312705.2 Penaeus japonicus
TGTTGGTATCGAAGGTCACGTGACCGCCGCGTGACCCCGACGGCGAGATTGACGTCACAGTCACGTGATACAAGGTACAAGACTCCAAGCCGTTCGCCGAGTGTGTTGCGTTTTCCACGAGGTAGCACTGGTTAACGGCACTGTTCATTCTGGCATAGCAGACCTGTGGAGGAGAATATTGTCAACACTGAGTGTGTGTATCTGGGGAACAAGTTGCTTGACGCATCTCTTTTTTTTTCTTCCTCTCTCGACACACAAGTCACATAGTGCACTCACCTCATAGTGGTGGAGGCAGGAAAGGTCAACAGGCGGAGACCAGGTAATAGTGGTGGAGGTGTCGCTTGTGTAGTTTGTGGACGGGCTTGTGGGTGCGCCGGGAACTTGTTGGAAGAAGGGGGATGGAATCTAATTAATTAATTATGTATAAAGTTTACCTTCTTGTGATATCGTATTAGGACCAAAATTCTACAATCTACAGTGACTTTCGTACTGTCCAAAAAGCATCAACATCTTGTTCATAAGGTACAGATAGAAAGGCCTAAAACGTCTACTACCATACCAGTCTCAAGAGTCGTAGCCTCTTGGTACCATCGAGAACCTTCCGTCTCGACCCCGGAAGCCGTTTTGTAATGAGGAGTGAGCCAGAAGGTGTGCATCGAGCAGGACGCCAGGTATGTCATGTTCATGTGGCAAGTCAGCTCGTTGCATCGGGACTGAGGGTGAGGAGAGAAAGATGCTGTGGCATTTTTTTTCCACGCACAAAACACGAATAGGCAAGGAGAGATTTATCAGCATTTGCCCAAAGAGTGTGAATTCGAGGAAGGGAGGGAGAGGGATAAAGAAAGCAGGAAGTTAATGTTAGGGAGACTTACAATATATATATATATATATATATATATATATATATATATATATATATGTGTGTGTGTGTGTGTGTGTGTGTGTGTGTGTGTGTGTATGTATGTATATATATCATATTCCTTTATATATTATATATATACATAAGAAATAAAGAATAAGAATAAGAAACAAAAAGTAACCCAAGAGAGACATAGAAAATTCACCCACATCTTGCGAGAAGTCTTCGTCCGTCAGAATCGAATACTTGAGGAGATCCTCGCGCAGTTCCGAGACATTCCAACGAAGGTAAACCCACGTCTTCCCCACATCTTCCACTTCGAACTCGATAACTGAGCCTGGCAAAGAAGAAAAGAAGAAGGAGAACATTAAGAAAAAAAATAAAAATAAAAAAGAGAAGAATGAGAAAAATAGGAATAAAAAATCTTGAAAGGGAAGACTATGAAACAGAAAAAAGGAAGAAAGACTATCTAGAAAGAGAAGGATAAGAAAGAGACAAATAAAGAATGTCTAAAAAGAAAAAGAAAAAGAAAAAAAGAAAAAGGAAAAAGGCTAATTTTGAGCTTCATTTAGACTGACTGGTTTTATTTTACTTTCATTTTATTAGTGTGTTGTTTCTTTAAGGTTTAACGTACTTTTATGTTTGATACATTGGATTAGGCTTTCACTGATCACTGGTTCTTAAAGTGATCCATTCTCTCTTTTATACATACACGCGGTCCCACATACACATGCACACACATTCAGACAAACCGAAACAAACACGTGCAAAGATACAAATAAACAAATACACCCTGGTACACTTGCAATAGACAAACACAAATGGTTACACGTACACATAGACACAAACACACACACACACACACACACAAAGAGGAAAATGTAAACAAAGATCATGTCAGCCTCACCCTTCAGTCTTCCCAAATCCCAGCTGCAGCGACCAATGTTCCCTCTCTGATCCACGCCAATGATGGAGAACTCCCTGACGCAGCAGGAGGCAGTGAGGGAGGCGGCCACAGGGGAGGTTGTGCCCACGGGGAAGGCGTCCACGGTTAGGTTTTCGCGGGGTTGAGAACTCACGCTGTATAAACCTGTTGCAGAAAAAGGTGTGAATGAAGATGAATAACTTGATTGATGTAAATGACGCGTTTCGAATTATCAGTTGCATATAATTCTGACGATGATGCAATTCCAAACGTGTTAATCACATCTCTTGCTCGGTGAAGTTATTTAATCACATGTCCATTTTTCTATCTATAACCATGAACTCTGCAAAACTAATGTTGCAGATGAATGTGTCTGTATCATTCAATCAACGAGTCGGATTGTAATGAACAAAATGCATATCTATCCCTCTGACTATATGATCATCTAAAAGACCGTTACGCGCTATGACACAGCGACCCACCCGACACGGTGTCATGCAGCACGGCGTCCACCACCCACGTCATGGCGTCACAGGTGTCGTCAGCGTCGTGGCCCGAGCAGTCCGGTGCGGCGTCGCTGCTGCACAACGGGGCTTCGTTGTCTTGCTCCTGTTAAGCCGCTTCAGTCAGATATGTATGTATATGTATCTGTATATATGTGTGTGTGTGTGTGTGTGTGTGTGTGTGTGTGTGTGTGTGTGTGTGTGTTTGTATGTATATATATATATGTATATATATGTATATTATATATATGCGTATATCTATGTATATATATAATTATATATATATATATAATTATATATATATATACATATATATATATATATATATATATATATATATATATATATATATATATATATATATATATATATATATATATATATTAATTGTGCATATATACATATAACCAAACTTATTCATGGAAACTCAGTATGCTAAATCACGTACCTCAAGCATTACAAACCATAATAAGAACGTACCTCAGGCAACACAATAAAGTAGTCAATAGCCGTGTTCATATTGTTTTCGTGCAACAGTGACTTTGCATTGACGGCTACAGTGCTTACAGTGCCGTGAATAGCGTCGTTGGGAACGGTGAAAGTAACCGTGATGTGAACTGAGTCCAGTGAGGGTATGAATGTCCTGAGAAATGTTGTTTCGGGATTAAAAGATTAGATTAATGTGTTGTTTATATATTGAATACACACATACACATGTGGGTGGGTGGGTGTATGTGTATATAATGTTTGGTTCTTATGATGAAAATGATTATGATGATGAAAATGATAATGTTAACGGTATTGATCATATTGCATATTGTCATTATCATAATCTTCGTTATCATTATTATTATCATTATCATTATTGCCGTAATCGACAACATAATCATTATTACTGTCATCATCATTATCATTGTCTTATCACTATTGAGATTCTCATTTTCCATATCATCCTCCCCCTCCCTCCCACTCACGTTTCCGGCTCCCAGCGCGAGACGAAATTCTCTTCGTCGTTGGCGAAGACGCTGAAGGAGGCGTCGGGGCCGTAGTTGTGGAGGCGGTAGAGGGCCGTGACGATCGTCCCCGCCTGCGCCGCCATCGTCGAGTTCTGGATCAGCAGCTCCAGCGAGCACTGCGCCGGCATGGCCATCGTCGGGAAGATGCGGCTGAAGGGCTGGCCTGGCACGGGCAGAGAGTGGGACAGTGGCAGGAGACACGAGAAACGGTGTACAGGCACACGCACGCACACACAAACACACACACACACACACACACACACACACACACACACACACACACACACACACACACGCAAACGCATACACTCTCTCACACACATACATGTATATACACACTCACTCATTCACACACACACACACACACACACACACTGAACTGAATCCACTCGGTCGTTCCATACGCCCATTAAAACCGCCTTTACTAACGACCATCTCAATAAAAACTCCCGAGCGAAATAAGCCAGCCGTCATAGGCCTACCTGACTTAATGAAGCCGTCGATTTGTACGTAGAAGGCATCGACAGGAAGGACCTCCGAGTAGATATAAAAATGGTCATCTACCTCGTCGCGATAGTCGACCTGGGAGAGTATTTTGCCCGCCTGGTAAAGAAAATACGTTTCGGTAAAAAAGAGAGAAAGAGAGAGAGAAGAGGAAAAAAATAAACAGATAAAGATAGGTCGAAATATATTAAAAGATGGATAGACAGGAAGATAAGGAGTAGATAAACGGATAGATAAAGGGACAGGGCGACAAAAAAGTGTTAAAACAAACAGATAAACAACAACAACAACAAAAAAGAAAGATGAAGAGATTTACTAGGTTTCTGAATATTGTATCAATACTGAGAACTGACCTTCGGCAATCAACTTAAAGATTTGCGGCTGCGGTCACATTGGAAATCATGTTGAGATAGGACAAGCTAAGGAGTAAGAGGCTTGAATGTTCTGGCTTGTGTGAAGTTAAAATTGGCGTGAATTCCCCTAGAGAGAGAGAGTCGGAGAGGGAAAAAAGCAAGAGAGAGAGAGAGAGAGAGAGAGAGAGAGAGAGAGAGAGAGAGAGAGAGAGAGAGAGAGAGAGAGAGAGAGAGAGAGAGAGAGAGAGAGAGAGAGAGAGAGAGAGAGAGAGAGAGAGAGAGAGAGAGAGAGAGAGAGAGAGAGAGAGAGAGAGAGAGAGCGAGAAGTGTAAGTAGAGGGAGAAAGAACATTTTAGAGACAGAGATAGAGAGATAGACATATAGATAGATAAATAGATAGATAGATAGGTAGATATATAGAGAGAGGAGGGGGGGGCTCGAAATCCACCGGAATGGAAGCAATCCAAATTGATAAATGAAAAATTGTATAACCAAATGGGAAAAGTAATGGAAGCTGTCCATGGAAACAACGAGTTTCAGTTGTCACGAGAAAATCATCAGCACTTAACTAGAATCTATATGTTTAGTGATCTAATTAATATAAAATTCTAATTTGTCTTTCTTCATCATTAAAAAGCGTTGATTAGAGCACACGTTAACTAATACAGCTTAAAAAAAAAAAAACTAAAACGATTATAAACAATACTTACTGCGTCAACAAGGACCATTGCTGTTACGTTTTCTACTTGGCTCTCAAGATAACCCACAAGTGTTATCTCTACGTAATATTCTGTGTCTGTATGTGTGAAAGAAGGGATTGTTGCAGGTTGCGGTTGCAGTTAATTATCTTTTTCATCACCTACTACCCTTATCGATGTTATCATTGTTGTTATTACTATTATCACTATCATTATCAATGTTACTGGAATCAAAAGTATTATTATTATTATCGTTATTTTCAGCATCACTACAATTATTCTATCATCATTATTGTTTTTAATATCATCGTCATCATCAATGTTATTATTTCCATTTTTATCATTATTGTTCCATTGTTATGATTATTATTATCGTAAAAATGATGATGGTAATAATTATAATAATAATGATAATAATAATGATAATGATCATGATATTGATAATTGATTTTATCCTTATAATCATGATCATTATAATCACTCTCATTACCATTATCATCGTCATTATTATCATTGCTATTAGTACTATTATTATCAGTCTAATTATTGTTATTGCCATTATCTATTTTTCTTAATATTATTAATATAATTGGAATCTTATTATTATTTTCTGCACTATCATTATATTTAATATCATTATCGTCATCATTTGTATTGACAATATCATTATTGTTATTCTAATAATTGATGATAACAATGATAATAACAATAATAATAAGGATAACAATGATAATGACAATAATAATAAGGATAACAATGATAGTTATGATAACAACAATAATGATAATAACAATAAAGATAATGATGATAGGGAAGATAATAATGACGTTAATAAAAATAGTAATAATAATATTGATAATAATAACAATGATGATAATGACAGTAATATCTAGAATGATAATAATAATAATAATAATAATAATAAAATAATACAACACACTTAATCCAATAAGTTCGAACTCACCAACAAGTGGCCTTCCAAAAATGACTCGGTAGCTCGGCCTCGGGGGTTCGAGGACCAGCTCACAGAACTCGGACAAGAAACCAAGGGTGGAGGTGGCGCTGACGGCGAGGCTATACTTGTCCAAACTTCCTTCGACCTGGAAGGCGGAACGAGTTATTGGGGGTGGGGGAGGAGGGAGGGAGAAGGAGAGAGAGAGAGAGGGAGAAAAAGAGGGAGATAAAAAGAGGGGAGAGAGAGAGTGAGAGAAAGAGAAAGAGAAAGAGAGAGAGAAAGAGAGAGAGAGAGAGAAAGAGAGAGCGAGAGAAAGAAAGAGAAAGATAGAGAAAGATAGAAAGAGAGAAAGAGAGAGAATTGAGTTAATCATTGAAAATGGGGTGAAGAGAACAAGGAGAGGGCGAAGGGGAAGGGGTAAAGAGAAAAAAAGAAAGGGATAGGGGGAGAGGAAGGAGGCGAAGGGAGAGATATAGAAAGAAAGAGAAATAGATTAAGAAAAAAAGAAAATTAATCCCAACTGAAAGTCTTAATGCTTCGACTATTGCGTTTAATTATTAGATATAGAAAGAATTATTGTAAGACAATTATTAATTTAGATGTTATATCATGACAATGAAAAGAATAATAGTGGTAATGATGTACTGATGGTATTAGATCAAATCAGTATTGTCAAGGATCACACAAAGAAAGACAGAAAGAAAGAAAGAAAAACGACTCACTCGCCCTGGCTCTTCCCAAACCCACCACGCTCTGCCCACCTCCACCCAAAGCTCTTCCCTCACCCCCTCAAACTCCCCTACCCACCTCCACCCACCTCCCCCCTTACCCCCCTCCAGCCAACTTCTCCTCCTCTCCTCCACCCAACCTCCTTCCCTCCACCCTCCCCCGTACCCTTACCCCCCTCCACCCTCCACCCAACCTCCCCCGTCCCCCTCCTCTTACCCCCCTCCACCCTCCACCTAACCACCCCCGTCCCCCTCCCCTTATCCCCTCCATCCAACCCCTTTCTCTCCACCCTCCACCCAACCTCTAATTATACTACCCTCCACTCCCCCCTTCCCCTTACCCCCTTCTAGCCAACTTCTTCTCCTCTCCTCCACCCTTCCCTCCACCCTCCCCCTACCCTTATCCCCCTCCACCCTCCACCCAACCTCCCCCGTCCCCCTCCTCTTACCCCCCTCCACCCTCATCCTCCACCCAAACCTCCCCCCCTATATCCTCCCTCCCTCCTTCTCCTCACTCCCGATCCCATCCTCCTTCATCACCTCCACCCCACCTTCAGATTCCACTCGCCGACGCTGTGGTTGCTGAAGCGGATGGACTTGAGGGAATCCGTGTGTGAGACGATCTCCACGCCCTCGACCCCCTGGAGGCTGAGCTCGTCCGTCAAGTCGTAGTGAACTGTCGAGGACGAGAATTAGATCGAGGGGGAGGGAGGGAGGGAGGGAGGGAGGAAGGGGTGAAGTTAAGATGGCGAGGAGGAGGAGGAGGAGGAGGAGGAGGAGGAGGAGGTGGTGGTAGTGGTGGTGGTGGTAATAATGAGAGTAACATTAAAAATAGAATGAAGTATCTTACACAACGCTCTTTTTTTGCCTCCAGCAGATCCCCACGCCCCTTCTTTATAGTATTAATATGAAATCACATGTTTTTTTGAATTCGTATCTTGGCACCGATTAGGAAAACAAAGATTTTTGAGTGTGTGTGTGTGTGTGTGTGTGTGTGTGTGTGTATGTGTATGTGTGTGTGTGTGTGTGTGTGCGCGCGCACGCACGCACGTATCACGCCCATATGTCATGAAAGCAACAGAACAAGCCAAAAGGCAAGCCCAACCCACCTGACGCGTCCGACAGCGAGGCTGCGACGACGGCGCCCGAGACAAGGACGCCGAACTGACTGACGCTGTCGTCCACGGGGAAGACCACGTCCTGGACGCCCGTCACTTCCTCCCTTATCCTGATACTCACCTTCGTCGTGGGGGGGGGGGGAGATTAATTTGATGCAGTTTGGATAATTGTGATTCATTCGACGATTTGATCATCAGTTACTGACTTGTTATGTGAATGTATTTTGGGGTTGATATTCTTGTCCATATCATGAAAGTTCTATGAGCATAACAAAAATTGATATATTTTCGTTTCTTTCTTTCTGATTAAAGAAACAAACTTACAGAAAAAGGGTGTTATTTATATCAGGAAATTGATCACCTGCTAAAAGGATTTCAATCTTTTACATTTTTTTTCTTATATGAAATACTATATAGAAGGGAATGAAGATTTTGAAAAATCAGTTTTACTCCTTGATGTGAAAAAAAATCAAATAAATCTTCAAATAAAGTGCTAGTGATGGTGTTGATTTCAAAGAAACTGAAAAAAAGAAGAAGATTATGAGTTCATTACATTTATCAAAAGCCAAACATACATAAATGACACGTTTCCATTTCAGTCACTCACCGTACTCCTTCCCCCCTCTGTCTTTTTCGTTTTCTCCTTCTCTTCCTCTTTCTGTTTCTCTGTCCTACCCCTTTCTCACTCGACCTTTCTCTCGCTCTTTCTGCCCTTCTCCCCTGCCTCTGTCTCTTTCTTTTTTTCTCCTTTCTCCCTGTTTCCTTTTGACCCTCCCCTTCTCCTCTATGCCTTTCTCTAGCTCTTCCCCCTCCCCGTTTCTCCTTCCTCTTTCCTCCCTTGAGATGCCTTGCTCTCCTTTTCCCTTTATTTTTCCTTTCCTATATATGTATCTCCTAAACAATATCTCCATTCTTCTCTACCTCTCATCTCTCTCTACCATTCATGCGTTAGCCATACCATCTTCTAATTTTCGAGGCTAATCATCATTTGTGAGAGTTTTTTTGGAAAAATTTCTGCTTGACGAGCTCGAGCCTAAATACCCACCATACCCTATTACAATTTTTTTTTCTTCAGTATATTTCTCTTCTCGATGGCCAATAACCACACGACAGTTAACGACTTGACTCCTTCACGCCGACGACTTGTTCTAACTCAGCCTCTTGTTCTCCCGCCTCACCTGCGACTCCTTCACGCCGTCTTCCAAGATGCTGACGACCTCATCAATGTTGAACTTGTCGATCTCGATGAACTGGCCGCCCGTTTCGGCCGCGAGTCGCTGGTAGTCCTCGATGCCGGAGAGAACGTAACTCGGGCTGCAGTACCGGCTGGTGGGTCGGTTGTCCTGCGGGTCGTCCTCGCTAAGGGCGGTCTGGTCGTTGTAGCTGTAGACCACGTTGACCTGGAGTGCGGATTGAGAATGTTAGTTTTGTTTTTCAAATACATTATAGAATATATATATGTATATTAGGGTGGATCAAAAATCCGACTTTAATATTTTAAATTGTAATAGTATGGAAAATAGGGGGGGGGATGTTGATTGTAACTTGCAACAAAAGAAATAGACTTGTGAATAAATATCTTCAGGTGCCCCAAAGCCATTAAATATAATGCATAATTGATAAAACTTGCATATTCCTTTATGTATAATAAATAGCTGCCTAATGAGATTTTAAATTGTAATAGTGTGGAAAATATAGGGGATTATAATAGTTGTTTGCAGCAGAAAAAATAAACTTGTGAATAAATATCTTCAGGTGCCCCAAAGTCATTTAATATAGCAAAATTCATTAAAAGTGGCATATTTCTTCATGTATAGTAACTAATGCCCAAAGTACATAAACTGACAAGTGTGGCAGAAAAAAATTATATATATATATATATATATATATATATATATATATATATATATATATATATTAGTGCTTAAAGTGCTTAAAACATAGTTTTCAATGGGAAACAGCTTTAGGAAAATGTAGTGATTGCACCATGTTACATCAGGCTTACCCATCCTGCTCTGATTCAGGCTTCCCTGACTCTTCTTGCCCAGTACTGAGCCTTACTTCGTACTGTATGGATGTCTTTACTGTGTGTGCCTATTAATGCTAAATCATAGCCCAAATTAGCATATTTTTGGCTCCAGACTTATAAGACAACATGGCTAAGACACATACAACTAGATCAGCAGATGAGTGCCCCATTTTTGGACATGGGGAAGATTTATGGCATCGAGTATTACCAACTTATGAGACAGTAATGAGATGTTATATATTTGTGAGAAATGATCTGAAGAAGAGCACAAATAAGGATCCCTCATTCTCAGAAATTGCTGACAAGGTTGTAGAAAGGCTAAAGGTAGTTTGGAAAAACACATCTATTCCAACTGTGTCAAATCAACGGATTGAACAAATGCTAAAATGTTACCATGCAAAGTATCGCAACATATTAAAACCCCACAAAGGCAGAAGTGACTCTCAAGCTTACAGGGCAAAACTTGAAGCATTCAAGTTAGAAGCACAGAACAAATTGTTTGACATTGCAGCATGTAAATGTAAACTACCATCAAACTGTGCTTGTCCCAAAGAAAGAAAGGTTTCAAAGGAAGAACATATTTTCCTGTTAGATCAGAGAAGTGAGCGGAAAATGGTCATTGATCAAGTGGACATAACATTAACCAAGAAAAAGACTGCAACAATGCTAAGGAAGCAAAGAGAACAACAACTGTTATCCCATACAAATTGTACGGACACCACCAATACTGATCTTGACATTTCATCAGAAAGTGATAATATATCTGAGCATACAGATGATGATGAGCTATATCCAGAACCAACACCTTCCAAACAAATGCTTGAGAAGAAGCATATGTCTTCCCCTAGGAAGAAGAAAACCAAACATCTTCAAACTGTAGCAAGTGCATGTGATCGAGCTGGTGTGTCAGGCAGAGTTGCAGCTCTTATTGTAAGTTCTGCTTTGCAAGATATTGGAGTTGTATCAAGCCAAGACATGTCAGAAGTTGTGGACAGAAACAAAATGAGAGGTGTGTATCTGAACATTAATAATAGATGTATAAAACATAGCATATTACAATGGAAGGCAGTATTGTTGCAGAAAAATAGATCTCTGCTCACAGGCAACAACATATTGAGTAATTATCACTTATTATATTTTTCAAAGATGTTGGGGCACCTGATAATGTAGTATTAGACAGTTGAGCTTTTAACAGTGATAAAATCTTTGCTAAGCCCATATTTTCCACATTATTACATGATGAAAAAAACATTTTTTTCGCCAATTTCGATCCACTCTAATATATATATATATATATATATATGTGTGTGTGTGTTTGTGTGTGTGTGTGTGTGTGTGTGTGTGTTTGTTTGTTTGTTTGTTTGTTTGTTTGTGTGTGTGTGTGCATACACACAAACACACATATGCACACATACATACATACTTACACACACACATACAAACATACACTCAAACACACATAATATCACGTATGTGTGTATGTATGAATATATATATATATATATATATATATATATATATATATATATATGTGTGTGTGTGTGTGTGTGTGTGTGTGTGTGTGTGTGTGTGTGTGTGTATGTATACATATATAGAGAAACAAACACCGCTGCCAAAGCAAAGCCCCTGATCCCACCTCGCAGCGCTTGTTCCTCGCCAGCGCCATCACACTCTCCATCAGTTCGGCGTCATTGCCTCCCGCGTCGGTGAAGCAAAAGATATTCGAATAATCGGGCGTGTGAGTCAGAGCCAGCTCGAGGCCGTGCCAGAACTTCTCCTCGAGACAACAGCATCCTCCGTAAGCCTCCAAACCGTCTAACTTTTCCAGGAATTCTTCCGGGTCCGATGTTTGAGTGACCGGACCCCAATCTGTGGAAGTTATAGTGGGTTATGGAGGGTTATTTTTGAGAGGTATTTAAGTGTGTTTGACTTTTCTTTTTCTTTTTTTTCTCCGTTGTGGTTCGTGATCTGGGGTGAATTTGTAGATGTAGACGATGTGGAAGAGATTAAGCGTTGTGGTAAAAGGTGTATATTTCAGTGTAGATTATGGCGTGAGGTCAGAAAATTAAATTTGTAAAGGATAATAAGTGAACAGAATTTCGAGGTAGAGAAAGAAAGGAGACGGACACTCTAGTTGACACATGTACTGATTAAGTGTAGAATTAGGGTAGATTAAGAAATGTCTATTAGGGTAGAATAAATTGATTAAGTAGACGAGGCTTGTTCTCCACGATTACTTACGAGTTGCTTATGCTTTCGTTATGTCTAAGAAGTATTGCAGGTGTAAAAGGCTTGTGTGTTAGAATACATAGATAGGATCTTTTTTGTCCTTTGTTTCTGATTGTTTGATTAATGTGTAAGGGTGATTATTGACGTGTATGTTTATATTATGATTCATTATTGGCCTTTTGGTTATTGACTTGATTTACTGATATCACTGTCGTTATATATGCCAAGTAGTACATTTATCCAAACGAACCCTGTCCAATCCGACCTATTCTTATATCAGTTTTATGAGAAGACGCAAAACCATGAAATCCGTCATTATCCTCATTACCATTATTAAGTCACAGTATCAACATATTTCGCCTATATTTAAATTTCTAATGTGCATCTAAATACAGTGCGCATAGCCACTATAAAATCGTAAGTCTACAAGCCTTATGCTTCACATATCCACAAGCCTTAAACTTCACGAATCAACAAGCCTTAAACTTCACGAATTCACAAACCTTAAACTTCACGAATCCACAAGTTAACAAATCCAATAAACCTGTTACAAAAGTTACAGATACCCAAACATAAAACAAACTTCACATTCCATAGGCCTAATACAAACGTCACATAAAAATAACACACAGAAAAACATGCTCAATATAGGTTTTACAAATCCAAAAACATCCCATTGTTCAATGTAATCACATCCTACTACAACTTTACAAATTCCATAAATCTACAATCCCAATAAAACTTCACAAATCCACAGTCCCAAAGTGAACTTCAGAAATCCACAATCATGAACAGGACCTGGCAAGTTCACACACAAGAAGACAAATCCACAATCTCAAATTGAAACTTCGTAAATCCGCTATCCTAAATCAAAACTTCACAAATCCGGTATCCTAAATCAAAACTTCCTAAATCGTCAATCGTAAAGCAAAACTTCACAAATCTACAGACCCAAAGTGAACTTCAGAAATCCACAATTATGAACCGGACCTGGCAAGTTCACACATAAGAAGACAAATCCACAATCTCAAATCAAAACTTCGTAAATCCGCTATCCTAAATCAAAACTTCTCAAATCCGGTATCCTAAATCAAAATTTCCTAAATCGCCAATCGTAAAACAAAACTTCACAAATCCGGTATCCTAAATCAAAACTTCCCAAATCACCAATCGTAAAGCAAAATTTCACAAATCCGGTACCCTAAATCAAAACTTCCTAAATCGCCAATCGCAAAACAAAACTTCACAAATCCGGTATCCTAAATCAAAACATCCTAAATCGCCAATCGTAAAGCAAAACTTCACAAATCCGGTATCCTAAACCAAAACTTCCTAAAATCGCCAATCGTAAAGCAAAACTTCACAAATCCACAATCCTAAACCAAAAGTTCCTAAATCGCCAATCGCAAAACAAAACTCCACAAATCCACAATCCTAAACCAAAAAAGCAAAAAACAAAAAAAAGAGAGAGATAAAAAAAAAATCCTTTTCCTCACCCGGATCGCCGTAAGGAACCAGAATCATCAGCTCCGGCTTCATTTTCTCAACGATGAGCCTGGCCTCTTGCTTCACGGCTTGGATCTCGAAGGTCATGGAGCCGGTCGTGTCGATGATGATGGACAAAGCCGAGCCGGGGTAGAGGTCGAGGAGAAGCCGGAAGTTGTCCTCGCCGATGGCCGTCCGGAGGGTGAAGAGGTAGTGCTCTGTAGCCTGGGTGGAGGGGGGGTAGGGGGGGAGATAGCGGGATAAGGAAGCTTGCTGGCTTTTGTTTTTGTTTTTGATTGGATTCTCTCTCTCTTTTTTTTTATTTGTCTCTTCTCTGTCTCTGTCTTTGTCTCTGGCTCTGTCCGCCTGTCTCTCTCTCTCTCTCTCTCTCTCTCCCTCCTCCCCCTTCCCCTCTCTCTCTTACTGCTTCCAGTTATCCTTGTCTCTTTCTCTATCTCTCTCTCTCTTTCTCTCTCTCTTTGTCTTTGTCTCTGGCTCTGGCTCTCTCTCTCTCTCTCTCTCTCTCTCTCTCTCTCTCTCTCTCTCTCTCTCTCTCTCTCTCTCTCTCTCTCTCCCTCTCTCTCTCTCTCTCTCTCTCCCTCTCTCCCTCTCTCCCTCCCTCCCTCCTCCCCCTTCCCCTCTCTCTCTTACTGCTTCCAGTTATCCTTGTCTCTTTCTCTCTCTCTCTCTCTCTCTCTCTCTCTCTGCTCCCCCTTCCCCTCTCTCTCTTACTGTTACCAGTTATCCTTGATTTATTCATCATCGTTATTCTATTCTTTATCCCGTCTGTTACTATTACTCATCATAGCATCACCATTGGCATCACTATCGTACTCACCATCATGCTCATCCCCGTAGCATATATACGCCTGATCACCAATCTAAATTTCATCCTTTCACAATCATCACCACCATCAACACACCACCACACAACCATCATTAACACACCACCATCATAACCATCACCACCACCACCACACCAATACATCACCATCAATACACCACCACGCAACCATCATCACCACCACCAACGCATCATCATCATCACCACTATCAACACTCCACCACACAACCATCATAACCATCACCACCATCAATGCACCACCACACAACCATCATAACCATCACCACCATCAATGCACCACCACAAAACTATCAGAACCATCATCACCACCATGAACACACCACCACACAACCATCCTCACCACCACACAACCATCATAACCATCACCACCATCAATGCACCACCACAAAACTATCAGAACCATCATCACCACCATGAACACACCACCACCCAACCACCACCACAATCCTCACCATCACACCCCCCCACCCCACACCCACGCCACCACACAACCACCACAATCCTCACCACCATAAACTCGTACCTCAACAGCTTAAGACATGGGAAGGAGGAGGATGTGGGTGGATGGGTATGTGGAAGGAGGGGGGGGGGGTGAGGTGGAGGAAGTAGGTGGATTGGTGTGTGGAAGGAGAGGGTGGGGTGGGGTGGTGAGGTGGAGGAAGTGGGTGGATGGGTATATGGAAGGAGGGGGTGGGGTGGGGAGGTGGAGGAAGTGGGTGGATGGTTATGTGGA
>BOPN01005488.1:65000-67500 GCA_017312705.2 Penaeus japonicus
ATATTTATAAGTGTGTGTGCGAAAACGATGTAGATAATTACGACATCAATAACATCAACAACAAAAAACGACAAAGCACCACCTGGATGCTATTCAGCGATGTCCCCAGCAGCTCCCTCGCAAAGGGAAACGCCTCGTCCACCGTGATCGTCGACACGAGCTGTTGATATCGGCCTTGCAACAGAGCATGGCCGTCCGCTATCCTCTCCCCGTCCATGTGATGCCTGGCGTCGAACCTCACCTGGCCTCCTGCCTCGGTCATGGCGTTGGACCAGGCGATGCTGTTCACGGCCTGGGGGGGAGGGGGGAGGGAGGGAAACGGGGGGGGAGGGGGATGGGGGGAAGGGGGAAGGGGGAGGGGGAGGGGAATGGGAGGGAAGGGGAGAAGGGGAAGGAGGGGGGAGGGGAGGGGGGAGGGGGGAGGGGAGGGAAGTGAAGAAGGGGAGAGAGAGGGAGAGGGAGAGGGAGAGGGGAGGGGGAGGGATAGTGAGAGGGGGAGAGAGTGGTAGCGGGAGGGGAATAGAGAGAGAGGGAGAGGGAGAAGGGGAAGGGAGATAGAGATTAATATTATTTGATTATTGGGTTTCTCTTTATCTTAAACGAAATTAAATATAATCGAAACGATCTTCATTGTGTTTTTTGTCTTTATCTTAGCTTTGTCTTTATTTTAGCATTCTTCAAGTATTCTTATCCATTCAATTATCAACTTTCATGTTTCGTTTATTATATTACAGTATTTTATAATCTTACCTTGTTATCATTACTTTGGTATTTCTTCAACTTCAACCAAAATCAGATTCCATATTCTGCACTGTCGTAAATTATGCACATGCTTTTTCGTTTCCCACTTCATATATTCAAACTCCCTCTCTTATATACACACACACATACATCTATATTATTTTCTCTCCTTCTTTATCTCTTTATTCCTCGTTTTCCAAGTTCTCTCCTTTACGATTGTCTCTCCTAATCTTCCCCTTAACATCTTTCCCTTCTTTACTTACCTTTACGCTTCCCACTTTTCATTACCTACCCCTCCTCGCCCCCCTCCCCCATTACCCTTCCTCCCTCTACAATCTCCTTTACCTTAATGAACCTCGTGGGTGAGGATGTTGGGCCATAATATAGTCTGAAGATCTGCGTGAGAGTAGCGTCTTCGGGGATGCTGAAGGTTCCATTGGACGAAGGTGGAGGAAACTCGAGGAAAAAGCGTCTCACTTCACGTCTCAAGGCTTCTCTTGTGATGGCCTGCGGGAGGGAATGGGAGAGGGAAGGGAGGGGGAGGGTTAGCTCGATGAGGAAGGGGTGTGGTGGGGAGGGAGAGGAAGGAGGAGAGGGGAAGGGTGAGGGGAGAGGCCAGAGGAGGCAAATGGAAGGTGGGGAATGGAGAGAGTAATGGTTGTAAAGTGAAAGTGTTGAGTGAGAAACAGAGCTAAAGGAAAGGGGGTTGGAATATGAAGTAATACAAAGAGACTACCTTAATAAACCAAAAGTAATAAACGAATATGTATACAAAAGATCACGAAATCAAGGAAAGCAAAACTCTCATGTTATGCTCAGCTGTACCGAAATATTACTCATTCTACCTCCACCCTTTTCATGCCTGTAATTTTAACACTGAAGGGTTTGAGGGTTTGTATACACACACACACACACACATACACACATATGTATATATATATATATATATATATATATATATATATATATATATATATATGTACATATATATATATATATATATATATATATATATATATATATATATGTATATATATATATATATATATATATATATATATATATATATATACATATATATACTTAAATATATATATTTAAGTATGATCTCTCATATATATATATATACAGTATATATATATATATATATATATATATATATATATATATATATATATATATATATATGTATATATATATATATATATATATATATATATATATATATATATATATATATATATATGTATATATATATATATATATATATATATATATATATATATATATATATATATATATATATATATATATATATATATATATATATATATATATATATATATATATATATATATATATATATATATATATATATATATATATATATATATATATATATATATGTATATATATATATATATATATATATATATATATATATATATATATATATATATATATATATATATATATATATATATATATATATATATAGTGTGTGTGTGTGTGTATGTGTGTGTGTATGCAGTATGGTCATTATACTATTAATTGATTGATTTATAAAACCTTTTCCCAAATAGGCGTGCAAACATCAGCATTGTTATATCCCCGCTGTACCTTCGTCTTGTTCTCATAGTCTTATTCTAGCCAAGTGGTTCTTCTCTGCGGCATACCACAATACCATTGTCATACCCCATCCACCCTTTCGTACGCTGATGCCCTAATCATACCACATAATGTCACATTCCCTTTTAAC
>BOPN01005488.1:75000-85000 GCA_017312705.2 Penaeus japonicus
CATGCAAAATAGAAATCAACCAGCTAGAATAGGGTGCCCACTGGCAACGTTTATTTCAATGTAGTGAGTTACAAATCTAGTATTTGGAATTATCACATTCAAATGTATGTCGTGGCTAAGAATTCTGAAAACCGTATACCTGAAAACAAAGACCTTTTCAACGATTAAGAATAGTCGTATGCAGTATTCGTGCAGAAACCTTCTCAGTAAAGATTAGCATACACCAACTGGTCGTCTTTCAGCTATATCTGTACTTATACTAGGTATTTGAAATAAGAGTGGGATACAAATCTGCATTATGTTCTTTATTAATTCATTTCCATTTTTTTTTTTCATTTCCTAAAAGGTTATTTTTGGAAACATTGCTTTGAACATGTTTGCTTCTTGAGGAATTGCTACAAATGATGTGAATTTGTACATGATATTCATAACTTACATATTGCATGAGTATGAAAGGAAGAATATATTATTTTCTTAAATGTTATCAGTAAAAGGATAAAGGTAAAAGAATATTGATGTGATGCAACTTGTTGTGTATACTATACTTTTCCTAAATAATTATTTTCTGTACCTGTACATCCAGATACTTAAGAGCCAAATATCTAATGATTACCTTCAATTGGTGCACCCAGGGAAGAAGGAAATATTAATACATTTTACATAATGCAAATATGATGTGATAAATAATATAACTAAAAGTATTTTATTTAATTTTACTTGAAGCTATATTTTTAATCAGATAAAAACCTGTTTGATGCTGAAAAAAAAGTAATAATGACAATTATTGCTGCCACAACTTGGTAAGTTGACAGAATGCTATTTAAACCCATCTCGATTTATAACTATAAATATCAACCTTTCATCAAGTGTTACACATTATAATATACTTTACATTTGCTAATCTGATTATTTGATCATTATAACTTAAAACCTCTCTATTCTTTTATTTGACTTGAAATAAAAAAATATTTTCTGTTCCATTTTTATGAAATGTGTATTACCTTTAAAAAGGCAGAAATAAATTAGATAAATTAAAGTATATATATGTATATATACGTAGATGAAAATATATATGTATATGTATATGTATATATATATATATATATATATATATATATATATATATATATATATATAATGTTTATCTGTATATATGTACATATGCACACACACACACACACACACACACACACACACACACACACACACACACGTGTATGTTTATTTATATACTTATGTTTATTTAATTATTTCCTTGTTTTTCAGATTTTGTAACAGCAGACTTTGGAAATATCAGCTTCTCAGTTGACACTGATCCTGACGTAACTGATACAGGGACTTCTTTCGAAATCAATTCATGTTTACTTGATCTCCACCTCCCACAGCTGAGGAAGTCAGTCTTAAGGTAATGCTTCTACCTGATTATTTGTTCGTGTTGCTTGTGTGACCTTTGGGAGGGTTGAGAGGGGGGATTCATTTTGTACTTGTTTTTGTTCTTTCTTATCTCGCTTCTTCTACCTGGCCTTGTTGTTTCCTCCAGGTTTCCCCTTCCATCCACTCCTCTTCTTTTATCGAGTATCCTTCATCCCCATCTCTCGTCCTGTCACCAACTAACCCACCCAGCTAATTTTACATACACATACCAAAGAAAACGTAAATCATATCCTATTTCATCACGGAGGGGAGGAGTACTCTGTATGTGGTGGAGGTCATAGCACGTTTGTATCCTTTATGAAGGCGAGGACTTCGTCTTGGAGCCATTATAGGTAGGTTAAAGCGAACTTGTTTCTTAAGTGGGCTTAGAGGTGGTTGCATTGAAGGAAGTGGTGGATTGATAGGTAGCAGGAATCGCCTGTTTCTCCAGTATCATACCACCACTAGGTGTCTTTTCTTTGTAATCAATCCTGCGACCGACACCGACGATAGTGCCTGTAGTCTGCCATCAATTTGAAGTGTGGTTTTGAACACGCACGTGCTCAAGGGGATGGGCGACAGGAATTTGGGTGGGCATCATAATGGGCGGCTGCATTCTCCTGGGCTGAGTGGCGCTCATTTAGCTATGTCACGCCATTTGGTGTCAAAGGCTCTGCGATGAGTTGGAACTAATGAGTGAAGAGGACGACCTAATAAGACTATAGTGGGTGAGAGACCATCGTGGTGTCTTGCGAAGCTCGAGTAGGCCATTTATAAAGTCTTCATTGTTACAGAGATCTCTTGTAGGTGACGTCTTGGCAATAAGATGCTTCATTATCTTAGCGTGAGCTTCTGTATGCACATTAGTTTGGAAATAAGGCATAGACATATGGTGAACATGCTATCGTTTTAGGAATTTGTTGAACTCATGGGACGAGAACTGTGGGCCTCCATCAGTGCGTAGGTGTGTAGGGACGCCCGAATAATTGGCTGGAAGTTTCTCCTTGATATGCATGAAATTCTGACCATCCTGAATGACGATCTGCGTAAACTAGATAAGATTTGCCGGCATAGCTAAACAAGTTAGCTGACACAGATTCAAATGGACGAGTAGGTGCGTGGTCATGCATGATGGGTTCCTCCTGCAAGGATGGCTGGAGAGTCTGACATGCAGAGCAAGCTTCAACTGTTGTAATATAATCATTGTTAATGCCAGACCATCAGACAGTTTGGGCTCCTCTAT
The DNA here is from genome assembly GCA_017312705.2 of Penaeus japonicus. NCBI lineage: Eukaryota > Metazoa > Arthropoda > Malacostraca > Decapoda > Penaeidae > Penaeus > Penaeus japonicus. The sequence continues at coordinate 77,657 of BOPN01005488.1, forward strand.
GCTTCTGGATGGTTGCAGGCACAACGATGCGGTAGTGCTATGATACAAGGCCATGATCGTGAGAAAGATTGTCCTAAATTTTCCAGCGAGGCAGGAGGTCATTAGGAAGATTTGATTTGGAAGAAGGAAAACCAACAATGAGACAAGCAATTAGCTGCTGGTAGACAAGATCTGCAAGAGCAGCAGATCTCATTTTACCAAGCACTAGGTCATCAGATTTAGAGTTCTGCTGTAGCAGCGTGATGCTTGCCTTTGCACCAAATCGCAGTGAAGGTATAGCCTGCAAGTTTCTCCTTGAGGCATTGTAGTCATGGGTTCATTACGGCATCCAAGGTGTAAGCATTGAGAATGGTATTAACGGTTTGTGGTCAAGTACAAGCTCGAAGTTTGGTAAAGCTAGTCGATATAGTCGACACTTATGCCTCGCCCATACTGCTGCAAGTAGTTCTAGTTCTGCTGTAGTGTAACGTTTTTCAGTGTCACAAAGGAATTTTGAACCAGTCGAACGAGTCGCCATTTTTTCACCATGCCGTTGAAGGAGAGCATACCCAATGCCATGTTGTCGAGAGGCATCAGTTTGTCGAGCAGTGGGTGGCTTTGGGACAAAATGAGCGAGTGTTGGTGTGGAGACGAGGGCTTCTTTGACTCGTTGGAAGGCTTCCTCGTGATCCTGTGTCCATTTGAAAGAACCCCTGGGGTTTAAAAGTGGCCACAGTGTCTCTGCTTTACTTGAGATATTTGGCGTAAAATCTGCCAGCTGGTTGACAAGCTCGAAGTTTGAACGTAAATCTGTGAGTGACTCAGGAGTGGAAAACTCTGCGATTGCTTTAATTTTTGCTGGATCAGTTTGAATACCCTCTGCGTCAATGTGAAACCACACCGAAGTACTTGCAAAGATAAACTTATCTTCGTTGATAGTTATGCCATGTTCACGACATCTGCACAATATATCGAAGAACAGTTGGATCCCTGTAATGGCTAGGTTACTACAACGACAGAAATCATCTGATGATATAAAGCCCATGGGATTGCGTAAGAATTCGTAAAGTCCCTATGGTGTGACACGTGGTTAAATGTACCTCTTCAGCTAGAGGGATCTAGCAGTAGCCCATCATGACATCAAGGGTTGAAAAATATTGTGCACCTGTCGGAATTCGTCGGGTGACATCTAGTAGCATTGGAAAGAGATATTTTGTTCAGAGGATATATTACTTCTCTCGCTCTCTTTCCTTCATTCTCTGTTTTTTTTTTCTCTCTCTCTATCCCCCCTTTCTCTTTCTTTCTCTTTCTCCCCCCTCTCTATCTATCTATTTATCCTATTCTCTCTATTTATCTATTTCCATCTTATTTTATATATTTATTAATATATAAGATTTGTTTGGTGTAACACTTCCTATTTTAAGACAACTCTAATTGGTTTTAATACAACATTCACTTACGATTTAAACATATCTTCATTAAAGTAAGTTAACAATAATACATCCTCTTACATATACCATTCCATATATTACAGTCTTTATTTGGAAAATTCCTTTGGTATTGAGTTCTCGCGATAGGAATTTCCACTGTTGTTTGAGTGATAAGAGATGCGACACGTTGCTCTGATGGGTCTTGTACAAAACTATGAATCCTGTCATATCTCTCCTGTGCTGCAATACGTTCGTCTCGACCCTAGGGAGAATCTAGCCATGTTTGAGAGATGAAACATTTTGCAAGGTCCTGAATCTTTTTCAGCAGGCTAAGATGGGTTTTTGCAGCTCCATTCCAAGTAAAGTAGGCGTACTACATGATAGATCTTATCTGTGATTTGTAAAGGTGTAGGTTCTGAGATGAGATGATTGATAGTGATTTAATGTCAGGAGTAAAAGTGAGACTATTAACTGAAAATACTCGAGGATCTTCACTTTTCCAATTTTTCCCCCAATAGGAGATTTTCTGCAAGATAATCTGGAGTTGGTTTGTTGCAGAGATAAGCTAAGATGGACTGTTAAATCATCAGCGAAAGCAATTACCCTCCGGATCAGGTGCAGTAGGGCATCGAAGAACATATATCCCAAAGGAGAGGTCCTAGGAGACTTCCTTGGGGGACACCAGCAGATGCAGGATAGATTTTAGATTCAGTTCCTTTAATGGCTACAGTTGTACTTCTGTTTTCCAAGTAGCTTGAAATGAGTGAATGAAAATTTCCAAGACTGGTCTTCAACATGCTCAATTCTAGTTTCAATTGGACCATGGGTTTGTTGGATTGAGGTAAGGATTCCGGTCACCCTACTTCATGGTCAATGCCACCTTCTTATACCAAAAACCGTTCTATTGCGTAAAATATATATTTATATAATCTCTCCCTCTATATATAATCAATATGCAAATATATATATACATAGATTATATATAGCTTATATATATACATATAATCTGTATATATATAGATATATATATATATATATATATATATATATATATATATATATATATATATATATATATATATATATATATATATATATATATATATATATATATATATATATATATATATATATATATATGAATTTAATCTATTTAGCTTTTATAATTGATATATATATAATTTATGTATCTATATTCATATATCTATATTTATATATCTATATCTGTATTTATATATCTAATTTACGATATCTATATCTTTTTATATATCTATATCTATATTTGTATATATATCTATATCTATATTTTTATATATATCTATATCTATATTTTAGATATATCTATATCTATATTTTTATATGTATCTATATCTATATTTTTATATATATCTATATCTATATTTTATATCTATAACTATATTTATATATATCTATATCTATATTTTTATATATATCTATCTCTATATTTTTGTATATATCTATATCTATATTTTTGTATATATCTACATCTATATTGTTATATATTTTTATATATATCTATCTCTATATATTTATACATATATATATATATATATATATATATATATCTATATCTATATATATTTATATATCTATACATTTATATCTATATCTATATTTTCATATATCTATATCTATATATATCTATATCTATATTTATATATCTATATCTATATTCATATATCTATATCTATATTTATGTCTATATATATTTATATATCTATATTCATATATCTATATCTACATTTATATATCTATATCTATATATATCTATATTTATATCTAAATCTATATTCATTTATCCATATCTATATTTATTTATCCATATCTATATTTATCTATGTCTATATTTATATATCTATATCTATATTTATATATCTATATCTATATATCTATATCTATATCTTTATATCTATATCTATATTTATATATCTATATATATCTATATTTATATATCTATATCTATCTATATTTATATATCTATGTCTATCTATATTCATATCTCTATATCTCTATTTTCATACTTGTATATCTATATTTATATTTCTATATCTATCTTTATTTATATATCTATATCTATCTATATTTATATATCTTTATCTATCTATATTTATATATATATATATCTTTATTTATATATCTATATCTATCTATATTTATGTATATATTTATATATCTATATCTATCTATATTTATATGTCTATATATATATATCTATATCTATCTATATGTATATGTATATATATATATATTTAATCTATTTAGCTTTTATAATTGATATATATAATTTATGTATATATATTTTTTTATATATATCTATATCTATATGTTTATATATATCTATATCTATGTTTTTATGTATATCTATATCTATATTTTTATATATATCTGTATCTATATTTATATATATATCTATATCTATATATTTATATATATCTATATCTATATCTTTATATATATCTATATTTTTGTTTTATGTATATCTATATCTATATTTTTATCTATATCTATATCTATATTTTTGTATATATCTATATCTATATTTTTGTATATATCTTTATCTATATTTTTATATATATCTATATCTATATTTTATATATATGTATATTTTTTATATCTATATCTATATTTATATATATATATATCTATCTCTATATATTTATACATATATATATATATATATATATATATGTCTATATCTATATCTATATCTATATCTATATATATATATTTATATATGTATATCTATATCTATATCTATATCTATATTTTATATATCTATATCTATATATATCTTTATCTATATTTATCTATATATATATATCTATATATATTTATATATATATTTATATATCTATATTCATATATCTATATCTACATTTATATATCTATATATATATATATATATATATATCTATATTTATATTTCTATATCTATATTTATTTATCCATATTTATATCTATTTGTCCATATATATATTTATATATCTTATTTATATATCTATATTCATATATCTATGTCTACATTTATATATCTATATCATATATATTTATATTTATATATCTATATCTATATTTATTTATCCATATGTATATTTATTTATCCATATCTATATTTATCTGTCTATTTTTATTTATCTATATCCATATTTATATATCTATATCTATATTTATATATCTATATCTATATTTATCTGTCTATATTTATTTATCTATATCCATATTCATATATCTATATCTATATTTATATATCTATACTGATATATCTATATTTATATATCTATATTGATATATCTATATTTATGTATCTATATCTATCTATATTTCTATATCTATATCTATCTATATTTATATTTTTATATCTCAATTTTCATATTTCTATATCTATCTAAATTTATATTTCTATATCTATCTATATTTATATGTCTATATCTATCTATATTTATATATCTTTATCTGTCTATATGCATATATCTATATCTATCTTTATTCATATATCTATATCTATCTATATTTACGTATATATTTATATATCTATATCTATCTATATTTATATATCTTTATCTATCTATATTTATATATCTATATCTATCTATATTTATATATCTATATCTATCTTTATATATCTATATTTATATATCTATGCATCTATATCTATATATATATATAATCTTTATATCTATACTTATCTATGAGGAGTCATATTTAGGCTCCTCTTAATATATTTCTCCGTAACATTTGGCCCTCCTGTCATTTTGTTTGTTCATAATTTTTTGGTCTCCTGTCATTATGTTTATCCGTAGTTTCTCCGTAACATTTGGGCCTCCTGGCATTATTTTGTAATATCGTAAACTTGTATTGTCATATTTTTTTTAAAGATATCTTGTTTGATTGATTTGATTTACGTATTACTGGTTTTGGGTATGCGATATCTGCGTATATGTTTAATTATTCATCCGAATGTGTGTGCCCTAATTGGTACATGTTTTTGTTTGATGATTTCCCTTCCCTCTCCACCTTAGAATGTGCAGTTCGTTCATAACTGTGTCAACCCATTTCATTCATTATGAGGTTTCTTGTCCTCGTGCTAAATATTCACTTTTCTACACAAAATTATAATTTCTTCTGTGGGTCGTGCGGTAAAAGTTCAAAGATGTTTAGGTGTGTTTTTCTTAGCTGCATGTTTTTAATCCGTGTTTGGATTTTGTTTTTTCATTAATTTTTATCATACTTATAATTATTTTTTGGACGTGGTTGATTTTATTATGTTGGCTAGTATTACATTTGGCCAGTGTCTTGTCCGAGTTTGTTAAATATTATAATTTTTTTTGTATCATTATATTTGGCATTGAATGAAAATCTGCGTTTTTTTTTTGTTATACATACATAAGTTCTCGTTTTTTGCTCATGTAGAAAATAATTTAATTAATATCTTCTTTTCCTGATTGTACTGGCATTTATTATAATGATTAAGACGATTTTCGTCTCGTTTTGCGTAAAATGTGCATATCTTCTCGCTTTCCATTATAATTTCTGTGGTTTGTTATGCATGCATCTCACATTTTGATAAGGTGTGTAAGTAGCAATGAGAATGATATTGCGTTTTATGTTGAATTTTTCTCATGTTTGGTGGGGTTTTATATTCTACTATGATATTGTTTTAGATTCCTCGACTTCACATTACTTTATTGATATCCCGTCTCAACATTGTCAGATGCGCCATTCTGAGTGTCTTGTTCCGTACAATATCCTGATCAAGATATCATTGAAACCCCTCAACATTTCTTATTTTGTGTAATCATTCATTCTTTTTTATTATTTTTTCTATTGTCCCGTTCCACAGTCATTATTACCATACGATTCGTGTTCATGTTAATAATTGTAAATTATTATATTCACATGTGTACTTTATATATTTCTTTTATCAGTATTATTTAGCATTATTTAGTATACTTATAGTTTGGTCTTATCTATGTTCCTCGATTTTTGCTTCAGCGAGTAGTCCTGATGACCTCCTTTTCTCGTCCTTTCACAGCTCCGTCGCCCGAACCACCATGGACACAACGGGACCTTGATCATCATTCGTCACTCGGGCCCATCTTATTCCCCAACGGCAACCCTCCATAGAACCGTTTTCTCACTTAATCACCACCTATGTGTTTGAGAGTCTAAATTGTATCGAGGTTTCGTTGAAAGTCATGAATAACTGTTCTGTTTAAGTGGAATACCCTCTCTATTGTTGGACAACCTGAGCATCATAGAGAGAGAGAGAGAGAGAGAGAGAGAGAGAGAGAGAGAGAAAGAGAAAGAGATAAAAACTGAGAGAGAATGAGAGATAAAGTCAGAGAAAGACAGAGAGAGAGAGAGATAGAGAGAGAGAGAGGCTGGAGGGTGAGGAGAGAGAGAGACAGGGAGGAGGAAAGGGAAGAGTAAAAGCGGCTGGGCGGGAGGAGGGGAAAGGGTGGAGGGCACCAGAAGAAGAGTGGGAGGGGGGGGGGGGGCGGAAACCGAGAGAGGCAAGGTCATTATGGAGAGGCTTCATTAGTGTTAAATGACAGGGCTTCGTTAGTATTAAATGAGAAGGCTTCATTATTATTAAATGAGAGGGCTTCATTAGTGTTAAATGACACGGCTTCGTTAGTATTAAATGAGAAGGCTTCATTGGTATTAAATGAGACCTTCTTTATTATTAAATGAGAAGGCTTCATTAGTTTTAAATGAGAAGGCTTCATTAGTTTTAAATGAGAAGGCTTCATTAGTTTTAAATGAGAAGGCTTCATTAGTTTTAAATGAGAAGGCTTCATTAGTTTTAAATGAGAGGGCTTCATTAGTATTAAATGAGAGGGCTTCATTAGTATTAAATGAGAGGGCTTCATTAGTATTAAATGAGAGGGCTTCATTAGTATTAAATGAGAGG
>BOPN01005489.1:10000-17500 GCA_017312705.2 Penaeus japonicus
CTACGAGGGTCGGAGTGCAAGCCATGTCATATATCTGACGCATAAATCTTTCACCCTCGCGCTCCCTTGGGGGTACTAAACGCATCAAGAACTGGCCTTGTGCTTTTCTGTTCTCTCACGCACTCCCTCTATCTCAACATAGGTTCACTTCTGAGCTGTGATAAATCTCCCTAATGAGTTGCAGATGCATTATTCGAGCAAAAACGGTCAACCATTTTTTTGCGATGATACATAGCAATGCATTCATTTATAGCGCTTGGCTTTTTGTTGTTGGTGTTGTTATATCCTTGATGCAGAGCTTCCTTGAATCTGCTAGGAATATTCATGTTACCAACTCTGCTACTCACACGTGCAGTTGCGACGTTGCCTTTCTGTAAAACTAGTCAACATTTTCACATATTGGCATAACGTCTCATTTATTCAGCCTGTGATTAATATATTAGGCTGAGGGTCGGGGGTTTCTAGGGAAGACAGAATTAGTTTACTAAACATTTCTGGAAACAGAAAAGCGGACACGTAATTGCAACGACTGACGCTTTTGAAAAATAGACGTTCGTTTTCATATTTGACAAATATTGACCACTGGCTATTATCTGGATAAGTTTGTAAGCACAGAACATTTCATACGTTTGACTACGTTTCCCAATACCAGTTATTTTAGAAAAGAGTGAGATATCCATAGTTCCCAGAACCTCAGGGGTCGTCAAAGACAGTCAATGATCTCTATGTCAGTATCATTCTTCTTGTAAATGTCAGTTACAAATCCTAAGCTTTCATGTGAATTTCAGACGCCTGTAATAATAACAATGAAAGGCAGAATCAAGTGAACGAGGGTAGCATAACCAGATGAGACTGTCATACTTATCAGTCTATAAAGCAACGCTATAACATTCAAGATGTTGCAAGTAAACAGGATACAGACGTCCACTGTACAGTGTTCTTGTCAACTCGTCATGAATATCCGACTTGTAATGAATGTTCCATCTCTATCCCTGGAAAGTTACTTCCCGCAGAAACATTTTCCTTATATTTCATATCGTGATGTCACTTACCATCTTATATCCGAGGAAACTGCTGAAGTTAATGGAATTCTTGTTTCACTGATGATCCTTCCCGCCTTCCCGCTACCCTACGCTTCTCAGAACAGTATTAGGAATTCAACATATCCTGATGCCTCTACGAATGCTCTTACATTTACAATGGGTTTTCTTTTCATTTATTCAGTAATACTTCCGTTGACACAGGTTTGCCAATCCCACTAGATTAATGTTTTACAATATGTTTAGTCTAGTAATCGCAAAGACATGTTCGGAATAACTTTTCCCCAATCAAAAATGCCATATATTCAAATTGCTCGCTTTATTTATATTTTTGTTCAATAATTCGTATCCATATATGGGAGAACTAAGCGTAAATTAGAGAAACTATTCTTTTCTTATACTAGTCTGTATAAAATCTTCCTGGCTGAGGAGAAGACCTCCTTGTACATTTTTTTTCAAGTCCCGTCAAAACTTATCCGCGTATCAGATAATTGTGATTATGATAAGTCCGCTGTGTGTTTTCTTATCGGTCAGTGTTAAAGCACGACGTTTGCACAGAAGGTCGTGGAGAAGTACAGAACCCACATACATACATAATGAGAGAGTGAGAGAGAGGGAGCGAGAGAGAGAGAGAGAGAGAAAGAGAGAGAGAGAGAGAATGAAAGAAGAGAGAGATAGAACGCGAGAGAGAGAGAGAGAGAGAGAGAGAGAGAGAGAGAAAGAGAGAATAATGCAGATAAACTTTTGGATGTGGCTTATGTTGAGTTCAATATGTATTCATATTCTTCAGAGTAAGCATAAAGGTACATATAGATATGTAAATATTTTACATACCTCGGAAAGCCTAAGCCAGCATCCAGCCCCTTCAAAGAGGCTAGAAAATGTGCACGTAATACAAAATTCAGAGCTCGAAAAATATTCTTTGTGTAAGAAATGCGTTCGGACATTTCAAAGTATTTAAAGACACAAATCTATTATAGATATCATTCTTTAAGTCATCATTCTTTATATGATAGTTTTCTGCTTTGTACTATACTCATTATACTTATTTGGTGATGCTTGGTGGCATAGCTTTGCTGTATGTCAAACTAACCTGTGAAGTGTACAGATCTCTTGTTTGCTTTATTTTGCTCTTCCTGCTATTATATGTCTTTCTTGTGTTCCTCTGTCCGTTCTTTCTTTTTCTTTATTCCTACATCTTGCCTGTCAGTCTCTTTGTTATCCCCTTTCTCTCATCCCATCTCCATCATCCACTTCTGACTCCTCCTTATTATTCTCTTTCTTCCGTTCACTCTTTCTCCTCTATTCCATCTACTTTCACCCATCTCTTCCCATCATCCCCTGTCCTCTTGTCTTCCATTTCCCCTCTATATCTCCCCATTAGACACTCTCTTCTCTTACCGCTTCCTTTGCCCCTTTCTCCACCTCATTCACATTTTTTTTTCGCTCTCCCCCTTCCTTTCACCCCTTAACCCGCACCCTTCGCCCTGACCCTCATCCATTACAGGGGACTCCAGTACACTCTTCTTAATGATCCTATTTACCTGTCTTCATAAGTCAGATAACGTGGTCACGGGTAGGCCTACGTGTGGAATATGAGGAGGCGAAGCGACTGGGGAATTGGAGAGGAGGGAGAAGGAGGGGAGGGGAAATGGGAGGTGGGGGGGGGGGGGAAAGGAAACAGGAAAGGGGGAGAAGGAACGAGGGGGGGTGGGGGGTAGTGAGTAATGTCTGTAGGGGGGCGTGGGGGAGGTTGAAGTTGTAGGTGTAGTAAAGAAGGAGGAGACGTGGAAGGGGGGAGAGGTGTGCGGGTGTATGGCGGGAGGGTTGGGGTAAGAGGGGGGGGGGGAGTTAGGAGGGAAGAGTAAAGAGAAGATCTAGAAGGAACGGAAAACGGAAGAAAGAGAGGAAAGTAAAATAAAAATAAAGAAAGGGAGGAACAGGAAGACGAGGAGGAAAGGGAAGGGGAATGTATTGTAAACATAGACGGTAAGAGGGGGAACATCCCATTGAGAAAAGAGGGGGAAAGTGGGGTGGGGGTTACACCAGCGAAGAGAGAAATATGTTCTGAACCGCAGATGGTGTTCATATTAGCATAGGCGTGTTGAAAAGGGCGCTTTGTGTCGAGATATATCAAGGTTGTGTAACCGTGTTTTTCCGTGTATGTCCTGCCTCGTTTCTTGGGGTGTTATGGGCCCTTAATTAGAATGAGGAGGACCGCGTATGCATATGTATAGATGTGTCAGTGTACGTAAGTATGTATGTGTGTGTGTGTGTGTGTGTGAGCCGTCTGTGGGAGGGGCGTATGCGTGTGTGTGTGTGTGTGTGTGTGTGTGTGAGAGAGAGAGTGAAAATAGAGTGTATCTTGGATATATAGAATTGATGGAAATACTTATTTTTCTCTACGTTTTGATATGATGGATGAAATTGCATGTTAGACTGATAATAACTTTTATGATGACGATCATACTAACAAAAAGGGTAATGATAAGGGGTGATAATCACAATGGTGATGGAAAATATATCAAATTAACGATGGTGGCGAGGGTAATTATGATAATGATGAAGATAATGATAATGATGATGAAAATGTTACTGATGATACTGGTTGTGAATGATGACAGTAATAATGCTAATGATAAGAGTAAGAGTAAAATGATGATAAGGTCGATAACAAATATACTCTTAAATGCAATCATGATGATAATTTTTATAGTGATATAACATTGCTAATAATGACAGTGAAAATATTAATGCATATAATAATGACAACGAGAAAAACTGTATGAATAGCAATGACAATAATCATAATGATCACAACAATAATAATCATGAAAATGATTGAAATAATAATAATAATAATAATGAAAATAATAATATAATGATAATAGTAATAACAACAATAACATGAAAATTATAATAATAATAAGGATAATAATATAATAACAGTGGTAATAACAAAAATAACAATGATAATGGTATTTCTAAGAAGGATGATGCTCCTCCTCCTCATTAGAATGATAATGAGGATAATGATAACTTGCAAAACACTCTTCCGTGTTGAAGATGAAGATGAAATCCAGGTGGATTTCGAAACTGTAGTTTCATCTTCTAATAAATATGTTTTGTGTATAGTGGGTTTATCTTCCATGATAATGATAATAATGATAATGATATGATGATTATAATAATGATAATAGGAACGATAATAATGATAGCAATAATAACGATAATGATTATGATGATAATAATAGCAGCAACAGCAATAATAATATTAATAACAATGATAATGATGATAACAATAATGATTACAATAATTACGATGTTAGTAGTAAAAACAACCCCAGTAAGAAAATGATAATGATAATGATAATAAAGATAATGGTCATATATTAATGATGATAATGATAATAACAATAATGATAATAGTATTGATAATAATAATAATAATAATAATAATAATAATAGTAATGATAGTAGTAATATTAATAATAATAATAATAATAATAGTAATGATACTAATGATAATAATAATAATAATGATAATAATAATAATGATAGTAATAATAATAATGATAATAATGATGATGATAGTATCAATATTCATAATATTAATGGATATACCAATGGTAATATATGTGTTGCTGATAACAAGACTTTTATTCATGAAAATATGAATTAAAGCATAATGATGAATATGCTTAGATATAAGGATGATGTTGATTATCATTATCAGTGTTCTTATCCTTATTGTTTTCATCATTATATTACTGCAATTATCAATAAAAATATAATTACCATCACTCTCATCACCATTATCTTCATCATCTATCATGGTCATCATTTTATTACAATCAGCATGATTACTCTCATTATCATCATCAATATGCGATCTCTCTTCCATTCGATACAAGGACCTGTGCCTGTGGTAACGAGAACCCTACTATATGTTGCTCTAGTGTTTCCTCTACTTCTATTCAAATAGTGAAGTTCAATTAGCGGACACCATTCCTCGTCTGATAGTGGCTGAGGAGAGCCATGGTGAGAGGTGTCAAGATGTGTCCCCAAAACGACTTGCTCTTTCATTTACAGTGTCTTCGGTTGTGGCCTGTGTTGACTTTGACGTTGACGTTGAGAGGGCTTATATAAGGTTGGGAAGGTTGTTGCTTTGTCTGAGTTCATTCTTTGGTGACACGACTTCAGTCCTTAATGACCTGAATTCGTTGTCCTTTTAGCAAAAGTGTGGATATTTTTTTTCCTTTTGCTAAATGGCCAGGTTAGGAGATTGATGGAATTGTCCAAAATATTTGGTCTATTGCAGTCAGGTTTAGAGGCAAGATACCAGCAAAATGTCAGGGTATGCTAATGATATAATGATTATGATATAATATAATGATAATGATATAATAAAGAAGAGGGGTATTAAGGTTTTATCATGGGACAATCAGGGAGTGCGTCAAAGGCTGTCCTATCTTATTCGGTTGATGTTATCTGCTCACAAGCACCACTTACGGAACGAAAAATAAAGAAGATTGAATGAGGATGTTTCAGACCTTCCTTCAACACAAACTGATGATATAGGCAGCTAGGACAGTGTTGAAACACCTCTCACGAAAGGCTTGTCTTCAAAAAGGTTAACTTAGAATCAAATCTTATAAAACCACCACTTGTTAAGATAACTTGCACAGAAGAAAGGGATGTACCTCTGATAACGATTAGATGCAGGGAAAAAAATCTTGCCTTAGAATTTTTGTACAGATATGGAGAGGAATGTTCATAAGTAGAATAATTTCTCAATGTAGATGCTGAATGGAGGGAATTTCAGGAGAGTTTAAAGATTGAAAACAATTGATATTTTAGAGACACCAGTCGTGCTAAATTTCCAAAGCAAAATAACCCTATTTATAAACATAAAGTGAATCGTCACATCCTCCATTGCTGTCGAGTTTCCATGTAACACAAAGATGTTATAGTCACTTCTATATAGTTTCTGTCTGTAAAAAAATGTGTATGCAAGATTATGAGCGGTAATAAATTGATATAAAAAATTGATTACAAGGTACATTCTGACTTTTATGAGTTTCTTCTTGTCATAAGTATACAGACATGTTTTATGTTTTTCTTCGTTGGTAATTCCATGCCTACAGTGCCCATATCGACTGTAAGATTAGCTTCAATATTACCCAAAGGGATTATCCTTGAAAAACTCGTTGAACTTATGATAAGGGGTGAGATATTTCTAAATCAAACAAAGAACCCCTCAATAGGAAGTCTTTCATGTCTATGTTTAGCACAAGATTTGGTTCAGTATGTTCATCCATCGCCTAAACACTGGTACCAATGTCAGAATATGACGTGCTAACATCTGTTTCTAAGGGCCGTACAATTGTAGAATTTATGTTGCAGTAGATATACGGCAATTCTGATCACTTACTTCATATCCAGTCGAAATAGACTTAAATAAGATTAACGTGTAGTATCTTCACGCACTCAAAACCTCATATAAATAAGTAACTACATGCTGATAGCTTACCATCATCCCTCTGTATCTTATTACCCGCTACCGCTAAATTACTTCTTTTAAAAAGGAGAAAGGGAAATGCCTAAAATTTGAAAAGAAGTATCCTTATGTGCGTTTACAATTGATTCTGTGAATTGCAATAGTGAGGGAGTTGTCTCGACCTGCAAGATTTATAGGAAATGTGTAAGTTGCACGGTTGCAGAGATTAATTCTATCGTTCTTCTTACCGATGGTATAATTCAAGTGAAGTGCCTCTCTGTGACTCACAACCTACTTTATAGATCTTTTTTACATGTGGAACTTCTTAGTCCACGAACAAAAGGCTAGTAACTTCACTTAATGCAGAGATAGACAGAGATCTTTGTTCGATGAAATTCTTGACACTCTTGCAGCTGATATCTGTAATCCAATTTGTATTAATCCCCATATTAATTTTCCCACGGCAGTCATTAAATCTCTTATTTCCACTGATAGCTCCAATAGAGACGGGTTTGATATCACCTCAGAGGCAGGAAAACAGAAGCATAAATCATCATAACATGGTCAGGGCAGTAAAATCTTCACAAGGCAAGAATGTCTGATCAACGGTGTGTTTCTCCTCGAAATATATTTAGATACGTGTAATTTGCCAAATTACTACAAATGACAGAGAAGAGGAAACTGAATATATATATATATATATATTTTAATGAAGCCTGCTTTATGAACATAAACTACACGCTTATAATACTAACAATGATAAACTACGCTATCGTAATAGTAATATTGATAGTTGTAGTAGTAGTAATAGTATTATTAATAGTAGTAGTAGTAGTAATAGTAATAGTAATGATAATAGTAGTAATAACAGTGGCGGTAGTAGTAGTAGTAGTACTAGTAGTAATTACAACCAAATAAAAAAAAAAAAAAAAAAACGCGCATCTCTATGACGTAAGGAAA